>PNEQ01014541.1:0-25819 GCA_003012365.1 Medauroidea extradentata
GGGAGGTTTCCGCCGCCATTCGACGAGGCACACCCCTCAACGGCCACGCCATTGTCCGGCTGGCGCTACAGTCCCCTGGTGGATCAGCCTTTCTTAGCACCCCCTCCTCGACACCCGTTTCCGTCTCCACCCCATCCTCGCCTTGTGAACCCACATCCGACGCAACTCCTCACCCAGGCACTTCCGTGCTATCCTGTCCTGGGCATCAGCACCCCATTGTTGCCACTTCTTTCCTTCCACCTTCAGCTACACCTACTGTGGAAGAACAACCTCCAGTGCAGCGCTAGTTTCCCTCGCTGTAATAGCCTTTACTGGGTGGGGAGAGTCCGACGAGGAAGACGGCGGTCGACGCTTCGGGAGTGCATCCTGGGAGTGGAGGACGCCGCCATCTAGCCATCGCGCCCTCGCCGACAGACTACTCACGCCGAGAGGTTTCGGCTTACCGCCGTGACCTGCACCGGCCAAAACCTCACCCCCACCCCCGACAACGGGTACTGATCCCCTTTAAGTGAAAACTTTTTGTATTCAGATTGTACTGTATCTTGTCACACCACACCTGTTCGTTGAAGCAATTAAGTTACTTTCCTGTTGTTAACAGTTGTTTGGTGTCATTATGCTAAGTAGTTCTTTATTTTCCCATAACATTTACGAAACTATGTACCTATTTTGAAAAGTCAGTATATTGTCACTTCTGTCAAGATGTTTGGTTTTATTTTTTTCTTTCCTGGTAGTAAACACACAATTAAAAATAATTTAAAGCAGTAACACCTACATACATATTTTGTGAAAAATTTGTTACAAAAACCTCTAATGCTGCATAAACTTCAAGCAGATCTTCAGTAGCCACAGAAATGTTAGTTTGCAACTATGCGATTCAGCTATAATATTTACGAGGTAGGATGCCCATATTTTGAGATTGCCCATTCCTACTGTTTCAGGGCTGTTGTTACTTTGCGTGTTTTATAACATGTGCATTTTATCTGTCATATACAATTAATCTTCCTCCGCTGATTATTAATATAGTCAGATGATACTTAAGTTTGAACAAACTGCTCAATTCAGTTGGTTTAGAACTTTACAAAAAGTTTTGTTATTTGAACATACAAAAAACTACCAAAATTGGTAAACTGTAAAGTTCCTATGAGACATTAATTTTAGTCATTGTGCCAGGTATAGATGTTCATAGCCACTGATACCCTTCATTCAATGTCTCATATTACAAGCTGCTTGCTGGTAGTTGTATATACAGTTGACTCCCGATTATCCGTAGGCGGATCCCTGATATCTCATTAATGGAAAGATATCATAATTTTTTTAACATTTTGCGAAATTAAAAAATTAAAGGGGTGAAAAGCCGTAAAATGTGTTTTTCATTATTCCGTCATTTCTCCTAAACCATTTCAGATATTGGGGTATTTTTTCTTTTAAATAATGCTTAAGTAACTATCTGAAAAGCATTTGTAGAATATTTCGAAATTTATCCTTGAAAGCTGTTAAAAAAGTAAAACATGTTTTTAATCATATCTCCTTAACCAGTGGAAATATTGAAATGGTTTTTGCTTTGAATTATATCAAAAAAATAATTTCAGGATTTTTTTGAAATTTGTCTTTGAAAGCTGTTAAAAAAATAAATTGTGTTTTTAAATTATCATTTGTACCGCTTATACCCGTTGAGATATCGAGATGATTTTTTAACAAGATTGAAGCTTATGTAAATATCTACAAATCAAATTCAGGATAAAAAAAATTAAGAATGTGAAAAGTAGTAAAATGTTACAGTCTCCCGAAAAAAGAGAATGATCATGGAGAAATAATTCAACAGTTGTTTCTTTTGCCAACTTACTCATAAATTAAACCTCTTTGGACTCTAGCCTGTACACACGAAAGAATTATCATGGTCTGCCTTTAAGCATTCACTCAGGTATTGTATAAAGTTTGTCCTGTGGGAGGGGTGGTGTTACGTGTTCGTATCCCGTGCAAGACTTTGCGATGGGAATTACTATGACATCATACGAGTATATTGCTGTGCTCTTTACACTGAGCTAAGACAATTTATAGTTCACTGTTATTGAGTACCGGTACGCTAGCTGTTAAATGCCTTCATCACGTATTTTATCCAGAGTTACTGTTTATGTTACATAATTTCACCTGGGCAAAGCCGCAGCCGGGCAGCTATTTTATAGAGAAATAAAGTTGAATTAAAAACAAAGGTGTTCTGCAATTAAAGTATGCTCAGCAAAGTGGACTCGATAAAGCTGTTTGTATTCGTTGTTTTAAAGATATACAGAGAATATAGTAACACCATCAGTTAATACGTAGTTAAAAGTTAGTTACTTTTTTCTATAGTACACGCGGGCGAAGCCACAAAGGGACAGCTAGTATATTTATAATGGAGAAATATATGAAGCCAGACAAATTTCATGCCGAGCCAGGATCTTCTCTGCCTACTCTCGATGGACACAATGGTATAAAACTTTAGAATTATTCCTAGAATCCATACAAATTAAAGAAGATAAGTTTAAGCTATTGGTAAATTATTTATCAGCTGAAGTTTATTTGTTTATTAGCAAATGTAAATCTTAATAGTTCTGCAATTGCTACTCATCAAACTCTTTATATGAAGCATGCTATAAATGATTCGAAATAGAGAGAGCACTGAAAAAAGCCTTGATTAATTTTAATTTCTGCCAGTTTATATTTTTCCGCTGAATGTAAACATAAATATTGCCACATGTTTTTATTTACATAAGGGCGTGCAATGTTTACAACTATGATAAACTGATCCGATAAATGTTATCTACAATATTTACTCATTAAATGCATGGGGGTTGAATATAAGGTTTAAAAAGTAATTCCAGTTATAAATACCTGTGTGTTAACATGTTATAATACCGGTTTCTGATCATATACTAATTGATACAACACGCACTATTGCCGTTACGAATCTATTAATGTGGGCATAGTTTATTTGAGTTCGTAATTCAAAACCGCTATAATGGTCGAGGGGTCAGACCTCTCGCCTCCCACCAAGGTGATCTGGGTTCTATTCCCGGCGGGGTTGGTCCCCGGATTTTTGCATGTGGGAATTGTGCCGTACGATGCCGTTGGTCTTTTTGGGGATCTCCCGTTTCCCCCGCTCCTTCATTCCGGCGCTGCTCCATGCTTACCTCATGTCACCCCTCACCAGCGCTGAAGACATTGATGTTAAGCGCTGACCAAAATCTCTCACTCACTCAAAACCGCCACTAAGAACACACATGACACACAGAATTCAAGAATTCAAGTTTCTTTCTAGTGCCACGAACGAGGATGACGTACTTAACAGAAACAATAAGTAACGTATTTTCTCAATCTGTGAAATAAAAAGTAAGTTGTTTCTAGGCTGGCAAATGTAAAACATAATTTATAGAATACCAATCTCTTCACATCATTTGGCAATGATATTCGTAGTAATTTCCAATACTTTTGAATGTGTTTACACGCATAATGGACAAACACATGCAAATGATGCAACTTGGCGAAACGAGAAAAATGGCGAAATGCCTAACTCTGATGGGACCTGTCTGTGGAATTTTGAACTGTTTGAAGCGTGGAGCAAGCGGTAACATGCAAGTTGAACTGAGGCCGGCGGTAGAGTTAAATTATGCTGGTGCCAATTAAATCTAATTATACTGTAAGTAGAAATGTCAATAAGATCATAAGTAAATATTTTGAAGTGTATTAAATACAGACAGGTCGAGTTCGTCATATGTTCTTTCACTAATGTTGTATTCAAATAGGAAAATACACTGAACTATGTACAATAAATCGCTACCAACCATACAAGCAGTAAAGTAACTCTTGTTAGTGGTGATGTATATGCAGTAACGGCTAGTGATTTTTTTAAAGGTAAACTCTGTAGTGCTAATTTTATACTGAATGACCTATAATAAGGTTTATTCAAGACATTTGCTAGCTTCTCATCATCAAGGACTTAATGAGTTGATAGATAAATATTTACACCAACTGAAGTTATTAAGCAGAGACTGTAATTTCCAAACTGTTTCAGCAGATAAAAATAGGGATGACTGCATTAGACTGTACACCGTTTGTCGGTTGGAAATAGTATGTCGACGCGCTGTACAAATTGAGCCAATTAGAAGCTAGCTAAGTGCAATAATATGATGTTATTTCAAAACTCAGGTTACAGTGAACGGAGATTAGTTTCTTTAAACTTTTTCCATCATGTCCGTGGACCCACATGTCATGTGCATAGACATAGCTTTTCTTCTTAAATAATTTCTGAGTAAAAATAACAGCTGTGATTTTGGACAGAGAAGCCATGTGATGAAATCTTGTAAATTGCTCAGTCATAATTTCAAAATTAAGAAGAAATTTTTTTTAAAAAAAGTATGTATCTATGAATCTGTAATTTTTTAAAATAAATAAAATCACAACTATGTTGGCTCAGCAACAGAGCTAATCAAACTGAAACTATCATACAATATGAAAGCTGTCTCATAGCAAAGACTAGAATGACCTGGAGCCTTGTTCTGTACCAAAGATACAAAGTTGCTTCATGCGCAAACAACATTTACATCAATTTGTACATCTTTGATACTTTAATATTTTGTCTTTCAATTTCTTTCAAAGATAAATACAGTACTTAATTAAACATACAAACACAAAGACTATGAATGTTTAGACCATATTCAGTCATGTTACTAACAGAAATAATCAGGGTATATTGATTTAAATCACTATAATTTAAATCTTGATTTAATTCAAGTGATTTATTAAAATAAAATCAATGATTTAAATTAAATAACTTAAATTATTTTATGTTTTTTAACTATTTCGTTTTTCTAACAGTAATTAATTTCCTGTAAAGAGATGAAAATGTGCAATTATTAGACTACCGGTATGCCAATATAATAAAAAAAAAAAAAAAGCTTTTGTTGGTGTTATTTTGTAACCTCTTCTATGAGTGGATTATTATTTCTAAATAACCTCTTTTACAAGGAATGAATATAAATATCATAAACAAAAATGATTTCTTAAATTAGAATCTGGTTTTTTATTTGACATCAATTTGTGTAATTTTAAAGTTAATTTTAAATTTGGTCATTGTAAAGAAGTAATCGTATTCATCCAGTAACATTTTTCTCCACAATGCAAACAATGCTTACATGTTCTGTAGTTCTGTTATAATTTTTTTCTGCAATACATAATTGGTAGTTTTACTATGACAGTAAAAATATGTTATTGACTGGTTGTACATATTGTAGCTATAAACCTGTCCAAATAATAATGACAGTGAGTAAGTATTACATAATTATGATTTACTGATGTGACAAGACACTTTGTTGAATATTTTAATATTTTTTATTTTATTTCCAATATCAGTACAAAAAAATTTAAAATTAGCAGAATAACAGCTATCAAATGTATCTTCTATAACATTTGTGTCCATTTTGGTAAGAAAAAAATACCTTTATATTTGACTGAAAATAAGTTTTCGCTTAACCTAACAAATTATTTAAAAAATATGTATGTATATTTATTAACCCTATAAAACACAAAATTAAAAAAAATTCTTACTAATTTAACACTTTAACAAAAACAAAAGTTTCGCAGCTTTTTCTGTGTCAAACTGTTCCTTAACGTAAATTGCACGCAGTTGGACATTTCGTTGAATTTCCGAAAAGGTTGTATGCTTCTCAAAACTCTACAGAATAAATAAATGTACTCTATAAAAATATCTTTTTCTACACTAGGTGCAGCTAGGCACGATGTGGCACCACCTAGCATGAAGTTCAACTCGTTCCGGCAGATTAAAATAATACCTATTTATATGAAAGGAATAACAACACTACATATAGTAATTGCTTGGTTTTAAAGCACTTGTAGAAAACTACAGTGCTTAGAATACGAGGTTAAGTATTGTGTAACAATAAAATTGGATTTAAATAAAAAAAGTCTGATTAATTTGATTTAAAAAAAAAATCATGTGTTTTATAAACCCTGGAAATAATACAGTACCTACTTGAATACATCATGCCAAACTACTGTAATTACTTATGTAAGTAAGCTTTGCAAATACAAACCTTTAACTTTTCATTATACTACATCTCATACATTGTCGTATTCCAATCATATATGCTGAATACGTAGTTAAACAAAATTTGTTGCTATGTAAATTATTGTTCCACTTGTAAAGTAACATTACAAACAAAATGTGTATGAGCAAAATAAATGTATTTGATAAAAAAAATGTAGAAATGAGAAAACTACCAAAATAGTTACAAATTAATACTGTATACTACTGTTTAGATAAATTATGCATTACTGCATGTATTTTAGCTACAAACAACAGTGAATAGACAGTACTTACAAATCATGTAGGCCTAGACAAAATTTACCAGTTGTGGCAAAGTTTGTTTATCCCGTATTGAATTACATTATAGAATATGGTCATAGCTTACATTCAAATAGAACTTTACAAAAAAAATAATATAATATTTAAGTAGCGTATTTACATTCATTTATCGTAACTTCATTTACAGAACTTCTGAAGTCTGCATTGCTGTAGCTAAAAAGACAACACTTGTGAGGGGTATTGGATTTGATATAATATGTAGCAATAAAAATCTCTTATTACACTAAATCTAGTTTCACACAATGCAAGGCATGTTCTTGCAAGTATTCATTCAACATAATCACAAATAATTTTTTGTGATAACTTTACACACAATTTTATTTGTGCTAGAGTGTTGTACATTGTCTCAGATACAATAGAAAGTCGTGATAAAGTTTAACTATAAATGCACTTTCTGAGGTCAGCAACTCTTGTCGCAAGTGCTTCATTAGAGATTTCGCAGTCGTCGCTCTTTGTAACAGATGATGGCTCTGCCTTCTTGATTCGTAAAGTTTTCTTTTTACAATTTTCATGAAGGCCAGATATTTACATGGAGATTTAGCAGCTTCATATGTAAAACCTCCACTATATGTTTTCCTGAATGTCCATGACAGCTTTCATTGTGGTTCACCAGTTTTATCACTTGCATTACAAGAACAAAGTTACAATTCATATTTTTAATTACTTCAGCCAGGGCAATACATCTTGCAAAATCATTTGATGCTGACTAAAATCTTTACATCACCACACTTCAAAGTAACAACAGCAAAACCTTTACGAAAGAATAGGAGTAAATATTAAGAAAAGGCACTTATTGTATTATACCTGCCAAACTATTGAATATAGTGGTCAAGTTTATTAGTGAAAAATGTTTCTACAATGGTGTTAGATGTAATCCTTGGTACAGTAAATTTTTTTTTACGTGTAACCTAACCTAAAATTAGGTAACATTATGTAACAAAAATTGTCTTTATGTAGAACTACTTTTAACAGCTTTAGAAATATTTCTCATCAGTAAACTATACCTTGAAAATCAGTAGTTTGGCTGGAAGGTAGAGTGGGGAAGTTGGAAAGGAGGGGTAATTCGGTGGTATTTTTAAAATTTACTTTTCCATTGGGAACTTGATTTAAAAAATTATGTATGATATAAATTTTTTCAATACGTACCTCCTAATTTTCTCACTGTACTTTAAAAGTAAAGTTTCAAAGAAATAAATTAATTTTGTAAATATACCACCCAATTACCTTTCCCTCCCAATTCCCCTGCTCTACTCACACAATGAGTGCCTATTAATATTTACTGGCCTATATTAATTTACTGTTACAAAAAATCACACATTGTTAATTTATACAGCCGTACACTTATCGGGTCATGTCAATATTTTGGTACAATATTTGCATGGATTTATACTAAGCACTGTCCATCCTTTTTTGTTCAAAGTCGATAACAACGACAACATACTAAGCATTGACTGCCTAACCCGTTCTTTTCTACTCCTCACCTCTGGTTCTTCTTACTGTTATTCCCTCTTCCTCTATATTTACCTAAGTTAACAGGCAGTCTAACTTACCCCAGCCTCCCTCAGCATTCACTATCTTGTACATACTAACCAGCCTTTCCACACTACTCATTTCCTTCAGTGAATTCCACCCTAGTTCCTCAACATCACATATGGCCGAAAGTTTCCTTCTTCTTCACCAGCCTGCCCTTGCCTACTTCATCTATCCTTCACCCACCTCGCTGCCTGTCTTTGCACCTTCTCCAGCTCCTGCACCTCTCAATTCCATGTACCAGACCCTATCTGACTACCTAGATATAAGTTTTAATTTCAACCAATTTGTGTCATACTTCACATTATTTTCAAGCTCAATATGGTATTTTCTGTTGAATAAAAGAGCAGTGAAAATGATGTTACATTGAATGGTGTTATTTGTTGTACTGGATGTGTTCATATGTTCTCACATGTTGATAAATTGTGCCTAGACAATAATCAAATGAAAGAATATTAACACCATAATAACTATAATCAGTTGGATTGTTGCAGTTGTAACACAAGATTTAAATAGGTCTATACTTTTCAGTGTCCCAAATTAATTTAATAATACTACAAGTCAAACAAACACTATCAGATATTAAATTGTTAAGACTTTAATGAAAAAGAAAGACAAAGAAACACTGGATACCGCACCTACTACCTCGCACCAACAATGATAAAATGACAACATACAGGACAAACTTTGGATGGGTACTGCCAATACACCTCGCACTTCAAATGATTATAAATGATCAGTGACAGTCTTCAAGAGAATCAAGTAACATTGTGTGAACGTTTCAATAAGCTAACCATTGTAAGGGAGGCGAAGTTAGGCAAGAACTGACTATTAATAATTCTGTAATTCTATTGTGCTGTGTACCTTGTTGCTACACCACGCCTGTTTGAAGTAGTTATTACTGTCCAGTTCTGCATTTGTCAACAATTGTTTCTTTTCATTGTTTGTTGAAAAGCAAGCGTTATGTAGCTGCTGTCGAGAAGTTTGGTTTTTATTTTATCTTTCCTGGTATTAAACAAACAAATTAAAAATAATTAAATCAGTTGTAAGTCTCTCTTGTTAACTTAAATGATTTGTGGTGCTTGTCAGTATCATTGACCCATACAGATACTACAAAATTTTCACTAAACTTCTTACTATATCAATATTAATTAACGTTTAAGTCACCTATTTAATAAATGCAAAACTTGTTCATCTGGATAAACATTTTATTAAAAATTTGTTTAAAAAAATACTTCCAATCCTCTATTAACTGCAAGTAGATTATCAGTATCCACAGGAATGTCAGGTTGCAACTGTACAACATTTACAAAGTGTTTTGTAAACACCTATTAACTGACATGTTCCTGGCATAACACCTGCACATTGTTCTTTTGCATGTTTTACAATATGTGCATAAAAAACGCTGTCGTAGACAATAATATTTTTAAGAAGCACACATCCTCTGTTAACTAATAGCATAATAAGACATTGTTTTTTACAGTTGAACAAATACAGTATTTTTAAGAAAGTACTCAATTTATTTGGGTTAGAAGTTTGCAATAATATGTTACGTAAAATATACCAAAAACTACCGAAATCGGTAAAATGTCAATTTCATGTGAGACATTAAATTTAGTCATTGTGCCAACTACAGAGTTTGTGTGTGACCCACAAATAACCTTCATTGATCATACTACAAGCAGCCTTCCTGCTAAGTCGTACTTAGCTAATTTTTTTTTGGCATTATAAGTTTAAGATATTGTGAGAAAATACTTGTACACTTGTGTATAGGTACATTTGTTTAAATGGTGAAACAAAAAAGTGACATACACAATATAAATATAAAAAAAGTATATTTTTAATGAAATTGTCTGCTAAATGGCTGCAAATTGCAGTAAATTTTATTCATAACAACAACTTGATGTAAACTTCAATTTCCCTTAATTCTGTACTGTTTTTATAAAAGCCATACCAGTGTTCTCCCCAGCAAAAATTATGAGCTGGGTGGTTCACGAGACCAGCTGGGTGCATCGTAAATTAGCTTAATGGTGTTGATGGGAATATCTGTTTCTTAGCCAGGTGGGGCGCCCTGCAAAATGGGTCTGGGGAAAACACTGCCATATGTAAATTTAGACATACGAATATTTAATGATTTAGGTGATACATACTGATTCAGATCGAACATAAGTTAATTAATTTAGTACATTAAAACATTTTTTTTATTGCAGGAATTAAGTAACTGTGCAACGAAGATTATTTCCTGCACAGAGCCCCACGAAACCACTTTTGTGAGTTGCTGCAATGGAAAAAGTGATGAAGTGAAGTGTGAAATTGTACAAGAAGATGTCAAGTGTGAGGTGTGTACTTTGGTTTCAACTGATTGCCGGTGTTCTCAACAATGTGACCCTCTGTGTGTGTCGGGACAGTTGGAAGATAACAGCACGGTACAGGATGTTTCCATGTCATCTCACCAGCTCAGTGATATGTATACTTGTGTTGATAATGAGAAGTCATTAACTCAGGGAAGTGAGATTATTACGCAAAGCAGGACTCTAACAAGGCAGCATTCTTTCAGGTGTAAATGGTGTTGTAAGTCATTTTCTAAAAAACAAAGACATATTGAGCACATTAGGATTCATACAGGAGAGCGTCCCTTCAGGTGTGAAGTGTGTAGCAAATCATTTAATCAGAAATCACATCTTCTTAATCATACCAAAGTTCATACAAGGGAGCGTCCCTTCAGGTGTGAAGTGTGTAGCAAATCATTTAATCAGAAATCAAATCTTATTGTTCACACTAAAGTTCATACTGGGGAGCGTCCCTTCAGCTGTGAACTGTGTTGTAAGTCATTTTCTGAAAAACGAACGCTTATTGGGCACATGAGGATTCATACAGGTGAGCGTCCCTTCAGGTGTGAAGTGTGTAGCAAATCATTTAATCAGAAATCAAATCTTATTGCTCACACCAAAGTTCATACAAGGGAGCATCCCTTTAACTGTGAACAGTGTTGCAAGTTATTTTCTGAAAAACGAACGCTTATTGAACACAATAGGATTCATATAGAAGAGCGTCTCTTGAGGTGTGAAGTGT
The DNA here is from genome assembly GCA_003012365.1 of Medauroidea extradentata. Taxonomy (NCBI): domain Eukaryota; kingdom Metazoa; phylum Arthropoda; class Insecta; order Phasmatodea; family Phasmatidae; genus Medauroidea; species Medauroidea extradentata. Next base: position 11,021 of record PNEQ01014541.1, read on the forward strand.
GTAGCAAATCATTTACTCGGAAATCAAATTATCTTGTTCACACCAAAGTTCATACAGGGGAGCGTCCCTTCAACTGTGAACAGTGTTGTAAGTCATATTATGATAAACGAATTCTTATTGAGCACATCAAGATTCATACAGGGGAGCGTCCCTTCAGGTGTGAAGTGTGTAGCAAATCATTTAATCGGAAATCAAATCTTCTTGTTCACGCCAAAGTTCATACGAGGGAGCGTCCCTTCAGCTGTGAACTGTGTTGTAAGTCATTTTCTGAAAAACAATCGCTTATTGAGCACATCAGGATTCATACAGGGGAGCGTCCCTTCAGGTGTGACGTGTGTGGCAAATCATTTATTCGGAAATCACATCTTCTTAATCATACCAAAGTTCATACAAGGGAACGTCCCTTCAGCTGTGAACTGTGTTGTAAGTCATTTTTTGAAAAACGAACACTTATTGAGCACATCATGATTCATACAGGAGAGCGTCCCTTCAGGTGTGATGAGTGTGGCAAATCATTTATTCGGAAATCATGTCTTCTTAATCATACCAAAGTTCATACAAGGTAACGTCCCTTCAGCTGTGAACAGTGTTGTAAGTCATTTTCTGAAAAAGAATCGCTTATTGAGCACATTAGGATTCATACAGGAGAGCATCCCTTCAGGTGTGAAGTGTGTGGCAAATCCTTTAGTCGGAAATCACATCTTCTTAATCATACAAAACTTCACACGGGAAGCGTCTCTTCAGGCGTGAAGTGTGTGGTAAATTGGAAATCAAATCATTTTAATAACCCCAACGTTCATACAGGAGCACCTCCCTCAGTTGTGAACTGTGTAGCAAGTAATTTTCTGAAAGAGAAACTTTTATAAATCATATCAGATTCCACAATTCCTTTCTGATGTAATGTTTAATTTTGTAATGAAAATAACTTTGTTAGTCATGTAAGGCATTACTCGAAGAAGCGTTCATTCAGATATGGTCTTCGTGGTAACTAACTTAGTTGGAATTGCTATTAAACTAAGATATAAAAAGAATTTATTTTGTAAACGTCCTCAATGTAATATCTAAACATGTATCCCATACTAATACAACTGATATCTGATAGTGATACTCAGAACTTGAAAGAATATAGATTTAGCAGGAAAAAGACAGTAAAATTTTAAACACTGTTTATTAGAATTGAAAGGCATTGCCCCTAGAAAATAAAAATCTTTTGCTTAGTAACAGAAGGTAAAAAGAATATATAAATAAATTCTGTCTTGCATGCTAAGGTTTTTATTTCTGTGACGGTAAGCGCAACTATTTATTGTTGTTCCAATACCACTGCATGAGACCCCTTTTCTTTACAGGTTATAAGACATGATATAGTAATATTTTTTAAGCACATCTAAAATTCTATTTTTTTAAATGGCAAAATAAAAATTTTATTTCCAATGAAAATCATTCAACAAAGAGTTGATAATTTACTAAAATTATGTCAAAAGTTAAATATTATTAGAAAACTTGTTAACAATAACTAAGTACATTAACCCTTTGGCTAGGGAGGTTAAATCTGGGGTTTTCTAGCCCTGTGGAATGAAGTTTTTTTTAAAATACATTTTAATATTTTATTTGTTTTTTAATTTGTAGTATCTATTTTAGCTTGGAAAATTTTATTTTGACATTCTAACAATGAGTTGTTTGGAGAAATACACCAGTTTGTGCATGTGTGTGTGTCATTTGCATATGTATGTATGTATGTATATATATACACACACACTCATGCACGCACACACACGCTCTCACACACTCACACACTCTCTCTCTCTCTCTCTTCATTACTTGTTTATAACCCAATAACTTTAAAAAATTAGAAATGTAATAAAGCTATGGAATCACTTATTTTGTGTCCTAGCATTTTTGTTTGTAATGGTACACTGTAAAAAATTGGTAACATTTTTGCAATTTTTTTATATTTTTTTTCTACTATTATTATCAAAATGTAATAAACTGAGTTTTTCTTATGTTGAAGAATAATGTGACACAACACATGGCTTTGCTACACTGCAAAAAAAATTGGTAATTTTCTGACATTTACATAAATATTTTATTATTTCTAATATCAATATCAAATTACATCTACAAGTGAACTGAAATTTTTCTTTTATTTTGAAGAAACACAAGTAGACACATGCACACATCATTGCTACATTGCAAAAAAAAATACTTTTTTTTGTTTTGCTATTTGTATAAATATTTCATTTCTTATATCAATATCAAAATTCATATTAGATGTGAACTGAAGTTTGATTATTTACTTTGAAGAATATGAAATCATACACTTACACATAATTTCTACACTGCAAAAAAATATACTTTTGGTATGTTTATAATGTTTTAATTTCTATTATTGAAATGATGTTTCAAAATAAACTGAAGGTTTTTTTTTTTTTTTTGATGAAATACGGAGACTCACACATGCACATGTCATATCTACACTGCAAAAAAATATACATAATTTTTTTACTTTACTATCAATAGTAAAATTATGTGTAGAAATAAACTCAAATGTTTTTAAAAAATACAAAAATACACATGCTCACATCATTGATACACTGCAAAAAATTTTATTTACAATTTTTATAAGCATTCTATTATTTATACCACAAATATGAAAAACCCTACTTCAAACACAATGATAAACGTTATTGAAATTTCTAAAATTATCTTTTAACACTTTATGTAACACAAAATACTTTCAATATTTTTTGTTTATCCTGTGATAAAAATATAGAATTTGATTAGTGATAACTTTCAATAAAGTAGCATAAACTTATCTAAAATCAGTTTATCAGAAATTCAGATAAACAAATATTTGAGTAATAAAATCTTTTGAATAGAAATTGGCAGATTACATTTCAAATAGCTTCACACTTTTACCTTTCTCCCAGTTTTTGGGTAACTATGCGGATTTCACTAACATTACACACCAAAGATTTTTAAAAAATTAAGAGAAGCTTACTTACTACAGAGCAAAATTATACAAAACATAACGTTGATTGCACTGCATAAACACACACATAAACATAATTAATTTCCTCAAAGTTGTGTCCTTGTGGCAAGTTTATTGAATTATACGTCATTTATAAAACCACAAAACATTTATGAAAAGTATAAAAATACAAAACGCACTGGTAAAAAAAAGTACAAAGTTTTGCAGTTCACAATCCACTTGTATATACACATGCAACATTTCAATGTTTTAAAATTTTGGAAAATTATGTCAAGTTCACTTACAATGTCTTTGACCGTACTGTATATACACATATAAACAAATTACTTCATCAAAGTTTGGTCAATGTGGCAATATTTCCTATCACAAGTTACATCTAAAACTACAAAACATTCATGAAAAATATTTAAAAAATACACTGGTAGAAAATGTACAAAGTCAATCAACTAGCAAAAATTTGCATACACACAATACATTTCAATACAATTGATTTTTGACTAGTTATATCAGCGACATCTCATAGCTGACTACTTGTATATGAGTTATGCAGAAAAATATGTCCATAAGTAAATGAATATACGAAGCTGTATTTTTCCTCTATTCATATGAATACTATGTGCCTTCTGTTCTGATTTTTTTTTGTAAATTATCCTGTTGATGAAATCAACCAAAAAAACTATTTTATAAAAACTAAAAATTCTTAACTGTATGAAATACAGTGAAACAAGGAAAAAGACAAAGACCCACATCACATTCAGCACACATCCACTTAGAATCTTTTCGCTTTTTTTGTCCTTTGGTGGTGTGTTTACAAACATAGCATTGCCTCTGTGGTTTGGCCTTAGCTGCGGTTGATGGCACGGGAGATGGGAAATGTCTTGCTGACAGCCGAACAGGAGATGGAGTAATGTCTGTAGAGCGTCGTCCACCTTTCGAAGGGTTGCGAGTAGGGCTGAACTCCTCTAACAACTGTCGAACAAGGTTTAGCCGGAACTGAAGTAGTGTAATTTTTTTGCCAGTGTGCATCTTATAAAGAATGTGTGCATTCAAGACTGTCATATCTAGAATGTGAAAAAAAAGTTTCTTGTACCACTTGACAGACTTTCTGGTGCTGTCAAGGAAACTTATTTGCATATCTGCTTTGTCTACTAGTCCCATATTTTTGTTGTATTCAACAACAGACAGGGGCTTTTTGATATTTTCACCGTTGTTCTATCCTTTTTTTCAGTTTCGACCCATTTATGTTCATGAACTGTGCTTAGTATGCACACATCTCTTTTATCATGCCGTTTTTGTGCTAGTATGTTGTCGGTGTGGAAAACTGCACATTCACCTTTCTTCAGTTTTTGAGGGAATTTAGGCATGTTTTTTCTGTTTGCCCGTACTGTCCTGCATGCCCCAGTTTGTTTTGCAAGCAGGTATTCAAATAACTTAGGGCTAGAATACCAGTTATCGGTAAACACTACATGCCCTAAGTGGAGATATGGCTCTAACAATGTTGTAACAACAGAACCGGAAATACCAAGCTCATCAATTATTTCTATGTTTGTCTGTGCACCGGTGTAGATGAGGAAATCTAGAACAAACCCTGTCGCATCGCATAAAACGAACAACTTAACAACAAATCTGTGGCGCTTGGAAGGTATATACTGCGTGAATACCAAGCGATCCTTCCATACCATTATTGATTCGTCAATGCATAAGTTTTGTTTTGGTTGGAACACAGATTTGAATTTCATCCTTATTGTTTCAAGGATTACACTAATTTTGCATAGCTGGTCTCCTGCTAACTGGCTGTAAGGATCACAAAAATGTAGAAGGCGGAGCAAAAGCAAAAATCTATCCTGAGAAAATAATTTGCTAAATATGGGCGTAGACAAAATAGGATCAGTGGACCAGTAATCTTTTATGCGATTTTTTGCAGTGTGAGGCATCAATAGTATTACAGCTAGGAATGTATACAGCTCAGAAACTGTAGGTTTTATCCATTGATTTAGTTTGGATTTTTTTTTCACTTCAGATCTGTGTGTTACGCATGTGTGATACTTATCAGATTCTGTCGCTATATGTTCAACAAGGTCACTATCAAACATAAATTTGAACACATCCGATTCACTTGGGTTTTCAGGTTGTACAAACTCTCCTGTAAGTCCTGAACGTGTGTTGTCAAATGGTAAGTCATGTGGGCTAAAACCGTCATTATTTTCCCACTTAAATGTATCGCGAACACTCTCGGAAACATCTGGGTTTGATTGTGTATTTGCTGTTTCGTTATCTGCGAAATCAACATCTACTTCACTATCATTTTCACTTACCGACTCCCAATTTGTGATAATTTCTTGTAGTTCCTTTTCCGAAAGAGCTTTACGTTTACGTGATGATGCCATTTCTAAACATTATGACACCAACAACAATAAATAAACCATAAAAAATACTAGCGAAATGTATCTTACTTAGAAAAGGCGCGCGGCGCGCAAGTCACAGCAACGGAATCTAGCGAGAGGAAAAACAAACTATGATATTCCAGACCAGAACAGATTGTCAACAAAGCTGCTATCTATGCGGCACAAGAATACACTACCTGCTAGTTACTAAAATGCTCACAAGATAGCACAGCATTTTAAAACCCAGCAGCATGCGCATACTCGTACATTTATGAGCATAACAATTTATATCATGCTAGAAACGTCTATTTACGTGAATACCCTGTCGGGCGCAGTAAAAATATGCACGTTTATTGACGTGCATACTAACAAAAGGGTTAAAAGCATTACTTAGCTTGGCTTACCTTAACGTGTGCTGGGATACAGGGATTGTAATTTAGTGGTGATTTGTGTGAATATAATGGGTGCCAGCTGTCCTACGCTGTTGGCTTACGAGCCAGCACGAGACGCGTTGGATCATCAGGGTTTTGGTCGACCGTCAGGCTATATCCCTGTGTCCACTGTCATGAACAGAGTGTAGTTTAAGTGAATGCTGGACTGTTATGAGCTGTCCCACGCCACAATATCACACATGAAAAATTGCACTGAGTTTAACTGAACTGTAAGGGGGTTCAGTATGCCCATAAATTACACGACGCTGATAAAAATAGGCAGGAACAAAGTACACTGGAGCATGACCCTGTGATAAATACGGAACAAAGGTGAATAAAGGTCACTACCTTTAATTTCCCAGTGATGCGGATACGTAAATAAAGCACACATACAATTCAGTTGCACGAGTGTATTACAATAAACGTCATGCGGTGGTACACAAATATGAAGCGGGCATGTGGATGTGAGCCGAGCACTGGCTGAATTGCTGTATGGAAGCACCTCTTGGGTGTGCTGAAAATTACCTGAAGTTCAAATCCGGTCAGACCAGAGTCTCACCGGAGGATGGCGTACTCGGCTGGTGACGAGAGAAAATGGTTACAGAAAAATTAATAACCATGGCAAACTAATTATGAAATTTCGAGCTATGGTGCGGCGGGAGCATAATGGGCTGTCCGCATGCGCCAAAACTGAAATTCCCTCCGGTGAAATGAGGAATACAAGAGTTATACAAAACACGGAATTACATGGCGTTTTAGAAACAAGATAAAATATACGTAACCGTTTTCTGAGAGTTCACCAAGTCTTTAAGAGGCACTGTGGCCGAAAATACTTTAGGCTGGAAATGACGCAAATAGACATTAACACAATAAATAACCATCAGTGCTGTTTGAAAATGGACGTTAAATTATTACACACCCTACTCAAACAACAAACTACACTCAAAAGATTATAAGGCACTTGGCGGCAAGTGTTCACGAGAAGTTCATGTCTGTTAGGGTGGTATAGCACTTGGCTGCAGTTTTTATGGCCTCCAGTATTGCGGAAGGGCCAGGAGTGTATGCCATAGTACACTTCTGGGTTCCTTCTACGGCAAGTGAGGGCAGCATGGGCTGTAAGGGTTATGCCAGATGGCATTAGCTTATATTTTTAATTATCTTTTAAAATTAGTTACATCTAGCAAACATTTGAAGTGTTTAAAATGTATTATGTAATAAAAATTTTCTAAAAAACTGAGTAATATTGATGCCAAGTTTCCTACTTTTGTGACTGAAAATGTACCAGTAACAAGGCAGTATTCTGTTTAGTAATATTATTACTGTACAACTTTTCATGTATATTATAAATCTTTATTTTATATATTTACATGCAATTTAATTTTGAATTTTGTGCTATCTATTGGTGTACTCTAAACTACATAATGTACAACTTATGTTGCGTATTTAACCTTTTTTTAAATTTAGTATTGGAGTTACAGACTGTCACAGTATTTGCTATTATGCCAGTTGAGTTAGTAATCCACTTAATTCTTCAAGGAAATATGCAAATCAGGAGAAATCTGGAATATCAGCAAAATCCACAAATTCTCTTTTTAATATTTTTGCATCATTTATTTCACCAAACCCATGAAGCTAATTTTTACTGAACAACATTCATTTTACTATAGTTTTACTACCAACATAATAAAATACTAACGATGCACTACTGAATAATTGAGAAAAGCTGTTCGGAGGTTGTAATACACAAAGATTTGATTGTACCCAGAACATAGTGTATTTGGCTGATAGTTGTTCAGCTCCTTTATTCGAAGTAGGTAATACAGACAGTAGGAGTTCATATGATGACGGAGAGTTATGTGTACCCTCCATGAGAGTGTGCCGATTTCCCCAGCACAAAGTACACAAGAATGGAATTGAATTCCGAGCTAACTACTGGGTCACTGAAATAAGCACTAACAAACAGTAGAGCTAACATGCGTGATTATTGAGAATGCTTACAAAACAAAGGAGCACAGCTCTAAGCATAACAAAATGGTACAGGCACATACAATCATAACAGGCACGAATAAGGTACAGGTAGCAGGAAAATTTAATCACAGTTAAAGTGGTTGAATTTAAGCTTAAGCTCTCCAGACATTCCGTCAAACCGGCCCAATAGAAACCGAGTAAGCTAATCAGGGCGACGGTGTGCGACTTACCGAGATTCCACAAGTTGAAATACCATGCGACCCAACAAAACCAAAAGGAAAATCAAACACTTCCCAAGAAATGAGTAGACGTACGCCGGTCGACGGAAAGCCAAGAGAGATGGAGCATGAAAGCGCTACGTACTGGCCGACAAACAGAAGCGAAGTGGAGGGACGGGGGTCAAAGCAATACCGGCCACAGCTGGCCACTGGAGGGGAAGGGAAAGGGAAGGTAGGAGAGGAACCGACTGACGGGAGGGAAGGACCCGAGCAGGTCCGACGACACCAGAAGAAGTCAGAAGGCAGACATTGCAGGGCTGGCGTCACTTAAGTTGTCCGCTCACACGCACGCATAGGTCCGTCACCATTACACATCAACAGATGTCCTGGCCTCGAGTCCAACCGAAGGTACTGCAAGGGCTCTAGAAGCCCCAGTAGAAGAGGTCCGTATTGTCTTTTCTTAAATAACAATTATTGTTTCTTATTTAATGATTACTTTATCAAAATACATAGTTATAGTTTTAATAGTAATGTAATAGCACACAACTTACAATACTTTGAGAAATTAGTATGGCCACGGCGTAGCTTTTTTTGTAGAAACAAAGATCTTTATCTAGGGCAAATGCAGGTGGATAGAGGAAAATAGCCGACATTCTTGCTGTAGTGCTTTTTATTGGTGAAATGATTTGGTTTGAACAGTTTGTACACGTTAAAGTTTTGTACCTGTTAAAGTAAATCTTTAGAACATGGCACACAACTTAAAGGTACGGTAGTGATGAAGTCCCAACACTGCAATTTTTATGCTTTAACAATTGACCTTGCCCAGAGTTACAAGTCAGGTGTATAAAATAAGTTCTGTTTTGTGATTTTCTGGACTAACAATCCCAATGATAGGAAAGCCCTTTTAGTCTCTCCGTGCCCCTAGTTACAAAATTGCAAGTGGTCGCAGTAACAAGAAAAATAGATTATCCTCTCACGCACGGACAACAAAATTTCTTGAATTCTCGCAGCAGAACTCAGTACAACAGAAGGTCCTGCACAATTCACTTTACCAGCTCACTGGGTTTGAATACTATGAAACAAAACACGGATCTCTCAGGTCCCAGCAGCACACAGCCTGCTGGACCCTCACTCCACGCCGCCCCAACCACAAAAGACTCACCGTCAGCCTCCAGGCCCGCCACCTGCGTGCCGGCCTTCTGGAAACTACTTTACTTGAAGAAAAAATAAAAAAATTCTACAATTAATGATTCTGAATTTATAATCGCAGACAACTTCGGGGCATTAATCTTCCTCAGGTCAACAGTAAATTATCTGCCTATAAAGATAAATACTTATTTACAAACAACCTCTAGCTGGCCTAAGAATACAAAACACAAACCACACCAGTTACAAGTGGAATCGCACCTCAGTATCCGAAACGATACAGAGCTTCCAAGAATATTGACATGTGTCCGAACACACCCCTTTCGTTAGCCCGTCTGCCGCACTGCCAAATACTCCCAAGGAAACCCCTCCCTCGCTAACCAGCGACGCGAGAAGGGGGTGGGAAGAATGTGTGACAAGGTTTTTGTGTCCGTTTGTTTTCTTTAGTGTAATTGTAAATTTCAGTGTTTTGTTTAATGGTTTCAGTTTTTTATTTATTATGTATATTTTTCACACATCACTAATTTACACAACTACAGCAAAGCCCTGGATGCTTTGAAAATACATTTACATTCCTACGTTTTTCATGTGACTTATTGCTGTCTTAATATTTTTAAAAATGTATTTTAATATTTTTTCTTTCATTTTCAATTGCCATTAATATTGATTACGTCAGTGTTGCATTAGCTATCATGTCTTCGTATTCTTCCGCTTGAACATGATGTAACGGAACAATAATCCGACATAAGACATTTCAGAATACTAATAATGTTTTGCTATGTTTCTACTGTTTTTCCATTGTCAATTTTTGTATTGTGTCTTCTGTAACTTTGTTTCAATAAGTGTTTTTGTATGTGAACTACTTTGCACCGTGCAAAAAGTCAGCCCCCCTCGCGATGCAGAACACCATGTTAGTGAGTCGGAACTTGACGCGCGGAGGAAATAGATGCCTCGTCTACTCCGGATCCTTCACCAGTTTTGCATCAGTCAGTTTTAGTTTCAATAGTTTAGTTTTAATTACCAGAACCTATCGTGTTGTTTTTGACCTGGGGCTCCTCACCCACTTCCAGCAAGAGAACGAGGGGGGAACGAGCTGGTAAAATGTGAGGCAGAACAGTGCAAGGGACGATCCGAGGAAGTGTTTACATGTGTGACATGCGGGACGGCCCGTCACAGGACTTGCGTGACAGCGGGCGAACTAACATCATTCGGGGACGGAGTGTTCACGTACTGTGTCAGGAGGGCAGTTGCAGCGAGGCCGGTAGGAACATCAACACCAGAAAAGCCGGAACCGCGAAGTGACGCGGCGGAGACATGGGAACAGAACAGACTCATGGCCGCCCCCCCCTCCCCCAGAAAATGTGTCGCTACCGGAGTTTAGCGGAACGATTCTAGTTGACCCGGATAGATTCACGGCCTGCTGCGCAGTGCATTTACACGGGTATGGAGTACCGGCGGAGGAATGGTCCGAGACAGTGAGTCGACAGCTACGAGGGAGAGCCCGCGAGTGGTGGTATGTTTGGGGCGGACCGTACGCAACATGGGAAGAGCTAGCCACTGGCTTCTGGGCCAGGTTCGCGAGGGAGCAGGCGGTAGAGAGCTGCTCTACGGAGTTTTATGGAAGGCAACAGCGAGAGGGCGAAGCCGCGGACAAGTTCATCGCATGGAAAATTCACCTGTTCTGGCGCATTGCACCAGGAGCGGACAGTAAGCAGGCATTGCCCGTTATCGCCAGACTCCTACTAACACCACTGCAGCCATTCGTGAGACCGCGACCTGGGGACGATGTGGAGGAGTTTATAGACAAGGCACTGACTGCGGAAAGAGGACTGAACCACCTGGTGCGTGCGGTGACACCGCACAAGGAGCACGACTATACGAACGGATCCAACCAGAGACTGAGGCAAATCGAGGCACCACACAATCCCAGAACTCCGCAGGGCCAAAATTATCATCCGCAGTGTAGAACGTGTGAGAAGGGCGTGCGACACTGGCACAGGAACCGCCGCCGGAAAACGGGGAGTGAGGGGACGTTCCCAGTGTGAGGACCTCCCTGTAGACCCGCCTGTATCACGCAGTGCCCCATACATGGGCCAGATGTCGACCAAAGCGAACCGCCTGCTGCACATCCCGGCCAGTTTCAACGATCGCGACATAGCAGCCCTGGTTGACACGGCCGCATACCACACCTTCGTCAGGCCGGAGTTCGTGGAGGAGCATGAGGTGCGGACAAACACAGAGACCCTCTACCTAGCCGCTGTCAACTACCACGACGGCGATCATCGTGGACGACCTGCTGGAGGACTTAGTGCTGGGACAGCCGTGGCTGGAACAGCAGGAGTCGGTGATCGAGGTCGCAGAATGATGCCTACACCTGGGGAGTGGAAACCGCCTGACCTTCTACGCAGTGGGTGAGTCCAAACCAATTTATCATAAGAGTGACCTTGGCGGACTTGGATCACGAGGTCCCGACCGAGTTCCAGGCCCACATGGATGAGGTGGTGCAAGAGTTCGCAGGTTTGTTCGCCTTTTCAAACTTGTTGCATGCCACTGTTGCCGCTGAACACCATATCCTAATAGAGCGAGAGACCCCCATGTACACAGGCCCTAGGCAGTATGGTTTCGGGGAGAGGAAGGTGATTCGCGAGCAGGTAGCGGAGATGTTGTCTGAAGGGAATATCGAGCCCACGCAAAGTAACTTTAATGCACGCATAGTCTTGGTGCCAAATAAGGACAGGTCCCTCAGATTCTGTGTAGACTTCCGCTCACTGAATGCGGTGATGCAATCAGCCCCACCCCCACAGATCAGTGTGGTCGACGCTCTGGTGGGACTAAGGAAAGGGAAAGTGTTTTCCACCCTAGGCCTTAAATCAGGGTATTGGCAGGTGTCGTTACACCCTAGGGACAGGGAGAAGACCGCATTTACGACGCCGGATGGTGGTCGTTTTCAATTCAGGGCAATGCCGTTCAGGCTGAAATGTGCCCCCGCGACGTTTCAGGACATTATGGTATAAGTGCTCGAGGGACTGATTGGGGACTTTGTAACCGCGTACCTTGACTACATAATCATCTGGTCGGACTCGTGGGACGAGCACATACAACGCGTGGGTCGCGTCCTAGAACGACTTGCCACACACCAACTCGTGGTATCATCGGCAAAGTGTCACATAGGAAAGGGAAGTGTAGAGTTCCTAGGTCACATAGTACGCGAGGAGGGCAGCTACGCACACCCACAACGCCTGGCGAAGATTGCAAATTGGGAGTCCCCACGCACGCGGAAGCAGTTACAGAAATACATCGGGCTGGCGAACTGGATGCGGAAGTATGTGCCCCACTTACCGGAAATATGTGTTCCCCTGACGGAGATGTCCCAGCACCGGAAATTCCGGTGGACTGAGGAATGCGCGCGAGCGTTTGAAGAACTGAAACATAGGTTTGCAGGGTGCCACGTGTTGTCACGCGTTGATGCTGAGCGCTGCCTGTACGTCCAGACAGACGCGAGTTGGACAGGAGCTGGGGCAGTGTTGTATCAGCTGACGGAGGAGGGGGAGAGACTGATCATTGACTACAGGAGCGTGAAATTCACACCTGCCCAGCAACGCTACCAAAGTAACGAGCGGGAGTGTTTGGCGGTAGTGTGGGCCCTGTGCAAGTACAGACCATGCCTAGAGGGACAACAATTCACCTTGTGCACGGACAATCAGTGTTTAGCCTGGCTGGACACTATGCAGGGCCGTTCGAGGCAAATTGGTTAGGTGGACACTGCTGCAATCCTTTGACTACACCGTTGAACACGTGGCAGGTAGGAACAAACGAGCTACCAGATGCACTATCCTATGACCCGGTAGATGAAACGATGCCACCGGAAGTGGAAGATTGATTGGGAGACGCTTTGCCCACCCGACAGACAGGAAACGGCACGGCGAGAGGACCATGATACGTTGGTCCTGCAGGCGATTGGGGAAGGACCGACCCCACCAGGGGGCACGTGGGTGGAACTGGAACGGGAGGTGCTGAGAGCACAAGTGACGTCACCCAAGGCCGCCACCTTTAGAGAAGCATGCGCAGAAGGTGCACACCCGAACACGAGGGTAGTCGATGACGTCCTACAGACCCGACCACCGGGGAACACGGATGGGTGGCGAACCTATGTACTCCCGGAAGCCAGGGCAAGCGTACTAAGCTACGCATATGACCACGAGGGGGCGGGCCACCCCGGAGTGGTGCAGACTGGCAGACACATACACGAACACTTCCATTGGCCAGGGGTAGCGACTGACGTACGGGCGTATGTCCGCTACTGTGAACAATGCCAGACGCGGAAAGCCCAGAGAACAGAGGGAGTGGAACAACAAAGATCCCACAGGCCGCTAGATGTGTTTCAAGACTTGGCAGTGGACGTGATAGGACCCTACCCACGGACACCGAGGGGGAAGAAGTTCCTGGTGGTTGTCACTGACCTGATGAGCCGGTGGGTGGAGGCATTCCCGGTCTTCAACGTAAGGGTAAGCACAGGGAGTACGCTCCTGGAGAGGGAGTGCTTTACCAGGTGGGGCTACTCCAGATGTATCCTGACGGACAACGGGCGGCAGTTCGTGGGGCGGACATGGAAGCAGTGGTGCAGGAACCTGCAGATTCAACCACTCACCACGTCGGTGTACCACCCGTGACTATCCCAGTTGAACGGAGAAACCAGGAACTAAAGAAACAGCTGCACCTGACCCTATAGGAAGACCATCAGCAGTGGGACACCCTCATCGCAAAAGCCCTATTCTGTCTCCGGCGACGGACAAATGAGGCGACAGGAGCGATGCCGGCAGAACTGGTAATGGGTAAACAGCTGGCCCGACCGGGCGAACCAGAGACGGAAGGGGGGGAAGAGCACACGAGAGAAGCTGTGAGGGCCTGGCACAGCTCGTGGTAGGGGTGTTTATCATCGTGAAACACAATGAGAGGCTTTGGTTTCGATCCAGTCGTATTGGCCCTGGCCGATTCACTGTTAGATGCAGTGCTTGTGCCTGCCTGCTGCCTATCACATAGGTTACTACCGTGCATGTCATAAGCATTGTTTTTACCTCTGTTCCCTGCATTCTCGAGGCCGGGAGGCGTATTTTGCGCGTCTCGGGCAGTGGAAGAGGAGGGGTGAGGGGGAATCGAGCTCGCGGATTCCTGGTTTGTTTCTGGTGCTATGGCAGTGTCCATAGCATCAGAACTAGTTAAGTTGTGCGTACTTTCGCCTCCATTTACGCGCTGAACCCCTAACTAGTTGAAAGGTGTTTCAAAATTGAGACACATGAAACAATTACAAATTACCACAAAACAATACTTTTATTTGTGAGAGACAGTTCTGACATAACTCACTACGTAAACAAGTATATCTGTATTTATCAAAAAATGAACTTTCAATATCATCATTGAATACTAACATATAACACAATTTTTAAAGAATCAAATTTAACAATATATACACGCAAATCGTATTTGCATACAAAATGATTGAGTTTTGGGTCTCTCCCTAACAAGCAATACAATTTTCAAATTACTCATTTTAACAATTGAATTACGCAAATTGTAATCGTGTACAAAATGATAATTGAGTAAGTTCTCTCCAAAACATACTAAACAATTTTCAAAGGTCACTAAAGACTTAATATGAAATTATG
>PNEQ01014543.1:0-14217 GCA_003012365.1 Medauroidea extradentata
GAGCGACCAGCAGAGGCGTCACAGCGCAGAGCGACCAGCAGAGGCGCCACAGCGCCGAGCGACGTGTTCACGAAAGTAAAGGCTATTTAGAACGACACAAGCCACTAAATCCAACCACTCCTGAATTTCCTATAAACAATGCAGGGGACAACGACCCACGTTCCTCCAGTCAGAGGAATGAGCCGTTAAACTAGAGACGACTAGCGAAGAGCGTCTCCGACCGTTAGTCGAATGCGTGAAAACTCGGGGGACATGCACAGGTGCATTGAAGTGCAATATATTTAAAGAGGTTGGTAATTTCACGAACGTCAAATTTAACGGCGGTGTTAAAGACGAGAATGTTTGTGTTTGGCGGAATGCGCGGCACGGCCAAGGAGTAATGAGAATCTACTCGTGGAATTAAACGCGTTGTTTTGTAACAAAGACGAGAGAGACTTCTCACTCGAAGAGGGCCTCACTCGAAGAGGGCGACTGCACAGAGGAAGCAAAACTCGAAATTTCATGCCCAGAACTTAATTTGAACATTAGTGTTCACCAAATTCCAAAACTTCTAGAGAGTGGCGCTGAGATTTCATATCTCGAAAGACGTAATGCAAAGAATAATTAATTCTGGGTATGATCTGCCGGCTTTACCCGTTCCTCGCATAAAAATACTAACATCGAAGTCTAGTCCCGCCATTACGCAACAAACTGTACAGCCAATCCAAGGTTTGGGGGAAATTATGGAAGTTCCCGTGCTGATTGTGAAAGACCTAGCTAAGTCATTAATTTTAGGCACAGACTTCATGTCGAAACACAACGTAGTGCTTAATTTCGGAGGTTGGCTCGTTACTGCTCCAGAGGTTTTGCACATTGATCTCTCAGATCAGTGGCGTTTTGCGGATAACTTCGTAGACATGCTGCGGAAGGAAATTCCTATTTTCAATCTACAAGCGCATAGAGAAAACAACTGGATAGCTTCGCACGAGGATATAGATTCTACCGTTAGCAACATTGACAACTTGTCGGCTATGCAACAAACTGCCTTATCAGATTTGTTACTTAAAGATCGCCAGCGTTTCTCAGAGAAACCAGAGCTAAATAATCTGTACGCTGCTTGCATCAAGGTTAAGGAAGATTAACCATACTGTGCATGTTTCGACGAGTTTCACGCCATTCGAAGTATTGACGAGTTACAGGTCTGAGATTTTCGACGTCATAACCATACCGAAATCGACGAGACGAAGAAAGAAGACACAGACGTAAGAGAAGAAGCCAAGAAGTTGGTCAAGAGCCGTTTGTTTGCAATGGCGGGGAGGAGAGCTAAATACGTCAAGAAATCCAATATCGACAGTTTTGAAGTCGGCGAACCAGTTTCACAATCTTGGGAGCATGTTACGAAGAAACTTTTCCTATTGTATGAAGAAACTTATCGCGTGCGGAAGATTGCTAAGCATAATTGCTGCGAACTTGAGAATATAGATACTGAAGAGCTTAAAGGCAGGTACAATATCACCCAGTTACGGCGATATGTAAGCAACGATGAATAAGGAAGCCAGCAAGCGGAATACATCTAGTCAGCTGTGTGTTTTTACGAGAATATGGGTCTAGATTAATGTATGCTTATGGTGACGTCGGAACGACGGAGATTTGTGCTGGAATAATTGTGACACGACGCTTATTGTGTATTTGACGCCGCAGTGAAACCCTCAAGCCGGAGTGTTTTTGCTATGTACGTGCACCTTGACATTATGGTCAGGAGGGGTTGTCACTTACGCCGTTTTTGAATTGTCGTACGTCACGATTGACTGAGATTATTATTTTGAGTTATCTATACAGCATAAAGCTAAGAAGATTCTTTTGAGATCTGTTCCAGAAAACGATTGACCCGTAGTACAGCAAAGTATGATGTAAGCTGGAGGGTTTTCATCGTTTTTATCAGTACTTAATTAAGTTTTGTGATCTAATAATATGCTTGAAGGCTACGTACGTGTTCATTCCACCACTAAATTTATTTTCTCTAGACGTTTGTGGTCATCAAAATAAAAGTTTCTTTCTCCTAGTTGTGAGGTGTCAAAGCAACGACATATATACGGATAGACACAACATAGGCTATACTCTATGCACTACCGATGTATGGCCAAAACAAAACAGCTGATTGTGGCCCGTTTTTGCTGTGTAACATAGGGTTTATTATTTATTTCAGGTGTGGACGTGATAAATGTAAAGGAATTTACCTGTGTAAGTCTGATTTCTTGTACTAGACATAAAATGCAAGTTATTTTTACGCATTATATACCAATTCATTTG
Organism: Medauroidea extradentata; assembly: GCA_003012365.1. Classification (NCBI taxonomy): domain Eukaryota; kingdom Metazoa; phylum Arthropoda; class Insecta; order Phasmatodea; family Phasmatidae; genus Medauroidea; species Medauroidea extradentata. The sequence continues at coordinate 2,290 of PNEQ01014543.1, forward strand.
GTTGTAACGCAAAATCAGACAAGAAATATGACTGTGTTGGGCGTTAATAAATTAATATTTCAACCATCGAAGTAATTGATTGAACAATTAGTTGCGATTAATATAATCACAATGAATTTAAATGCGAAAAATCCATTAGTTTCATAATGCAATTGATCTATAAACATTAGCTTTTGCGGTTTAACGACACTAGGTGATGTAAAAAATTCTTTTCGTGTAGAAAATTTTGCACAAACTTTGCGTTAAAATTCTAATATTTTCGTAAATTTTATAAAGGTAAACATTCTTCAGGAGACCATATTGTAAACATTTTTCACGCATTTATTGACGTCCTTTATTTTTTTATACGTGTAATAATTCATTTAACTCTTAATTTTGTCATCCCGTATAAGTATAAATAACCATTTAAGTATAATGCCCGGAACCTTGTCCTGCGTCGCAGAGAAAACTGTTTCTGAACTGCTGAGTTTTCAAATGTTGCAGCAATTTTTTTGTATCAGACAAAATGAATTCGCACATACTATACTATTAAAATGTAGCTTCGTATTAATAATCTTATATATAATTTAATAATGCCATCAAATGTATTCAAGATGATTGGCGGGAATAAAACAAATCAAAAAGAACTTTTTTTTTTCGCAAAAAAAATATGTTTAAGAACAATGAATACACATTTATGAAACCTATTTATTTCAGGCAATGAGCAATGTCAATTATGAACATAAGGTCAGTCGAAATATAATAATTAAAATCTCTTTGTAAACACATTACTGAAGTTAGCAATTTTATTTTTCCGAATAATACATGAATGTTTAAAATACAATGTAGCCCACTTTCCGGTGGAAATGTAGGCTTATGAGAACACCGTCCTGCGAATCTGTGAGTGGATGTAGTGTCCGTACTTAAAACTTAAAAACATTTAAACCAGTGGACTTAATTTTATCAAACTTTGTACATATAAAGTACTTAGTAACCTGACATGACTTTTATATATTTCGTTTACGCACTATTTATATTTTCAAATTAGCGGCCATTTTAACATTTTTGTATCAAGCCAGATACAGAAGGAACCATATTTTAGAATCTTATTAAACTCAGCGCACACAAACAACCTTAAAAGGTAAATTAACTTTTATGCGTTTAATTCATGCAGTATATAGAGTTTCAAAATGGCGGCTATTTTGTACATTTTTAGCTTTGTATGACATGTCTGTGGAATTACTTTTCCTAATATCATTAAACTTGTAACACATATACCACATACTAAGCTGCCTTACATTTGTGTATTTCAATCACACTATTTTGATGTTTTCAAAATGGTGGCCATTGATATATTTTACCATAGTGTTACATATGTTAGGAAATATTTTTCTGAATTTCCTCTAAACGCTACATATATAATACATGCAAAGTTGACTTGACTTTTGTGTATTTCGTTCATCGTGTGCTTGCTTTTTCGTATAAGCGGCTATTTTTGTATTTGTAGCATAGTATGATATATCTGACAAAATACTTTTCCGAATTTCATGAAACCTAGTACGTATATACCATATATTAAGCTGATCCATTCTTGTGTACTTCAATTGTACTATTATCGTGTTTTAAAAAATGGCGGCATTTTTTTTAATTTCAGGCCTGTAAGACGTATTGCATAAACTGTTTTTCTGAAAAGAATCAAATTTAGTACACATTTTAAATTAGTAAAGTGACTTGACTTTTGAATATTTTGTTCATACTGTGTTCATGTATTCATAAATGCTGCCATTTTTTTAGTTCGGCATAAGTGACTAATAATTTTTTTTTTTTCAATTTTTAATAATTTTGGTATACATAAACAGCTTAGCAAGTCGAATTTACTTTTTACCGCGGTTTTGGTTTTCTTTATAATAATATTTCCGGAAAGGCAGTTATTTTTAATTTGAATAATTTGACACACCTAAAGAAATATTTTTCTCGAATTTTATTACACTTGTGTTCACATCTTTGCAATGGCGGCCATTTTAATATGTGTTATATTTTTAGCCTAATATGACATATTTGAAGACATATTTCTCCGAAGTTCGATAATATTGGCATAGTTAGTTGACTGGACTTTTGAGTATTTCGTTTATATTTTGGATATATTTTGAAAACAGTGGCTTTTATTGCCATCAGGAAGGATTGTCATCTCAGAAAAATTATCCCGAAGTATCAAACCGGGTACTCATACATATCACTGTAAGCTGATGACTAAACATGTTCATATGTTATTAATCATATATCTGAAATAATATTATTATTTAACATTCCTAGTTGTGCGTAAACGATTTTAATTTTTAGGGATAATTGGTACCTAATTTCAGGAAAGTTAGCTTATCAGTTATGCTAGTAATGTCTTTTTTTCTCTCAAATTTAGTTTTGTGGAATGTTATTGAAAGTAGCCTAGTGATGTCTTTCTTAAGAAGAACAATAACATGAAATTGTTCAATGAATCTTAGTTCTCTACCCTGAGCTAACTATTTTGACTTAAAGTAAGTCTTTTAAAGCCTAACAACCATCGTATTGAAAAGTTTTAAATCAATTGGAGAACATAATACGGACTTCAACTTTTATTTATCGCCTATTAAAAATAAGTGGGAAAAATTACACTAGTACTGCAATTCTGTGCTGTTGGCGACATTATGATATATCTCACAAAACAATGAATTGAACACATCTGCCGCGATTTTAAACAATGAATTTTGTTAACGTTTCTACAAATACGAGAACATTTATTTTAAGATATTTTCTTTGCCTAAGTGTTTTGGAATTAAAAATATCTTTCGTTTCTTACTACAGCATTACCCCACGATGATTCGGGATGAATTCGAATTTTTATTTGCATAGACATTTGACACAATGTGACATTAAAAGAACTTACCATTGCACGATTCGGAAACTCCGTTTTTTTTAATACTTTGGCCACACAAATATAGATTAAGCTTAGACGTTCCGAAGTGCGTATTGAAGTTTTATCTTGCCTCTTAAGATAAGGTAACATGTGTGCATGTTAAACGGCAACAAACCACATTACCTTTGTGTTCAGCAGTTACATACTCATATTCATAATAATATCTGTAGTAGATTTATAACCACGTAATGTTCTTTAAAAAACCGAAATGGCTCTGGCCTCAACAAACATTAGGGTGACTTCCCATATAGTACCCGTTCGAGTTTGCGAGGATCAAATCGACGGACTACTGATAAAGCCGCTGATCTGAGTAATGGATTACAGTATTACCTTCACTCAGCTTGTGTGCACTGCTTTAATGTTGTAGAGGTCTAACCGAAACAGAAGATAATGTTAAAAAAATCACAGTCCTCTCTCTCTCTCTCTCTCTCTCTCTCTCTCTCTCTCTCTCTCTACTACTACTACTACTCTATGCATGTTTATCTCTCGGTATATTCCTCTCTCTCTCTCTTTGTGTTTCTGTGTGTAAATCTATGTGTATGGATACACTTAATATCTGTTTACCGAATGACCGAATTTAATCAAACTTTGTACACATGTAGTATTTAGTAATCTAAGTTAATATTTTAATTATTAGTTAAAGCCAATTTCGTATTTTCACAATGGTGGACTTTTGAACCTTTTTTTATTACTAATGAGATCTCTGGAAAACAATACCTTGTGATTTCGTCAAACCCAGTGTACATTCATTAATTGTTAATGTGACTTTGATATTTATGTTTTTTGTTAATGTCGTTCTTGTACATTCACAAAGCTGGCTGTTTTTACACTTGTTTGTAACACACGTTACATCTGCGGATTTCTTTTCCCAGGATTTCACCAAACTCGGTACACGTAAAGGTAATGTTACATGGTTAATTTCAGTGTATATAATGATTTTTTAGGAATAATTTCTGGATTTCAAAAAGTTTCATTTCAGGATATCAGGATTCATGTCAAGATTCTTCATTTTTCAGTCTAAGTTTCATTCCGGTTCTTATATTCATTCAAAATAGGAATAACTCGTCTACCTAATTAATGAGTCATTTTCCCTTCAGTTTTTGCGTAATCTAATACATTTTCGACTGAACATCTGGATACACCGAAATGATCTGGAAACTATCCAAAAGTTTTGAAAATGTGCAACACGAAAAAAAATCTGGATACTGTATAACAGTATAGATACTAACTAACAATCGGGTACTGTCTAATAGTCCATTAAACTGGATACTATCTAACATCCTGGATAATATGAACAATTTGAATAGTTACAACATTTTAAATACTTTTCTACTACTTCGATGTTATCCAACAAACATGACACTATCCAACAGTCTGGATACTGCCCATAATTCAATATAGTAAACACCAACCTGTATATTATCGAAAAATCGGTACTATCTATCAATCAGATATAATCATATTGTCTTCGTTTGAATAATGTGATCATGTTATTAATATAAATCAAAACCTTAATTAATTTTACTGCATATTTATTTAATTGAGTACGGAGTTTTATAAAATCTCATGAATATTATACGTCCAATATATAATGTTCAAGTAGCCGACAATGTTATCATACGACCACGGAATCAAACAATCTTATGAAATATAATAACTTTTCTAAGAACTATGTATTAGAGTTCCAAAAAGAGCTTAGAAATATTGCCTCCAATACCTCGTATGATCTAAAAAGTCTGAAGATAACCCCGTTTTAAAAATATGGTAATACAATTAACAAGAAAATCAGCAATTTCATCTAAGTACTCCGCGTGTATTAATTTTAATAAAATTGAGAGAAATGATACTTCATACATTACATATGTTCAAAATATTTTCCTTTAACTACCATCGTAAGTACATTACCAATCCATAAACAAAATACTTAACAACCTAACCACTTCACAAATACCTTTACGTGTACCGAGTTTGGTGAAATTCTGGGAAAATAAATCCGCAGATGTAACGTGTGTTACAAACAAGTGTAAAAATAGCCAGCTTTGTGAATGTACGAGAATGACATTAACAAATAACATAAATATCAAAGTCACATTAACAATTAATGAAAGTACACTGGGTTTGACGAAATCATAAGGTATTGTTTTCCAGAGATCTAATTAGTAAAAAAAAAAAAAAAAATGTTCAAAAGTCCACCATTGTGAAAATATGAAATTAGCTTCAGCAAATAATTAAAATATTAACTTAGATTACTAAATACTACATGTGTACAAAGTTTGATTAAATTCGGTCAGTCGGTGAACAGATGTTAAGTGTACCCATACACATAGATTTACACACAGAAACACAAAGAGAGAGAGAGGAATATAGCGAGATATAAACATAGATGGAGTAGTAGTAGAGAGAGAAAGAGGATGGTGATTTTTAAACATTATCTTCTGTTCTTTTAGACCTCTACAACAGTAAAGCACTGCACACAAGCGGAGTGAAGGTAATACTGTAATCCATTACTCAGATCAGCGGCTTTATCAGTAGTCCGTCGATTTGATCCTCGCAAACTCGAACAGGTACTATATAGGAAGTCACCCTAATGTTTGTTGAGGCCAGAGCCATTGCGGTTTTTTAAAGAACTTTATGTGGTTATCAATCTACTACATATATTATTATGAATATGAGTATGTAATTGCTGAACACAAAGGTAATGTGGTTTGTTGCCGTTTAACATGCACACATGTTACCTTATCTTAAGAGGTAAGATAAAACTTCAATACGCACTTCGGAACGTCTAAGCTTAATCTATATTTGTGTGGCCAAAGTATTAAAAAATAACGGAGTTTCCGAATCGCGCAATGGTAAGTTCTTTTAAAGTCACATTGTGTCAAATGTTTATACAAATAAAAATTCTAACTTTACCCGAATCATCGTGCGGCAATGCTGTAGTAAGAAACGTAAGATATTTTTATTCCAAAACACTTAGGCAAATAAAATATCTTAAAATAAATTTTCTCGTATTTGTAGAAACAATAACAAAATTCAGTGTTTAAAATCGCGGCAGATGTGTTCAATTCGTTGTTTTGCGAGATATATCATAATGTCGCCAATGGCTCAGAATTGCAGTACAAGTATAATTTTTCCCACTTATTTTAAATAGGCGATAGATAAAAGTTGAAGTCCGTATTATGTTCTCCAATTGATTTAAAACTTTTCAATACCATGGTTGTTAGGCGTTAAAAGTCTTACATTAAACTCAATATAGTAAGCTCAGGGTAGAGACCTAAGATTCATTGAACAATTTCATGTTGTTGTTCTTCTTAAGAAAGACTTCACTAGGCTAATTTTAATCACACTCCACAAAACTTAATTTGAGATAAGAAAAGAAATTACTAGCATAACTGATAAGCTAACTTTCCTGAAAGTAGGTACCCGTTATCCCTAAAAATTAAAATCGTTTACGCACAACTAGGAATGTTAAATATTAATATTATTTCAGACATATGAATAATAAACTATAAACAAATTTAGTCGTCAGCTTACAGTGATACGTATGAGTACCCGGTTTGATACTTCGGGAAAATTTTTCTGAGATGACAATCCTTCCTAAGGGCAATAAAAGCCACTGTTTTCAAAATATGGCCAAAATATAAACGAAATACTCAAAAGTCCAGTCAACTAACTGTGCCACGATTACTGAACTTCGGAAAAATATTTCCTCAAGTATGTCATATTAGGCTAAAAATATAACACATACCTATTAAAATGGCCGCCATTGAACACAAGTGTAATAAAATTCGAGAAAAATATTTCTTCATATATGTCAAATTATTCAAAATAAAAATAACTGCCTTTCCAAAAATATTAATATAAAGAAAACCAAAACCGCGGTAAAAAGTAAATTCGACTTGCTAAGCTGTTTATGTATACCAAAATTATTAAAAATTAAAAAATAAAAATATTAGTCACTTATGCCGAACTAAAAAAAGGCAGTATTTATGAATGCATGAACACAGTATGAACAAAATATTCAAAATTCAAGTCACCTTACTCATTTTTACATGTGTACTAAATTTGATTGCATTCAGAAAAACCGTTTATGCACTACGTCTTACAGGGCTGAAATTAAAGAAATGGCCGCCATTCTTTACAACACGTACAATTAAAGTACACACAAGAATGAATCAGCTTGATATATGGTATATACGTACTGAGTTTCATGAAATTATGAAAAATATTTCCTAACATATGTAACACTATGGTAAAATATATCAATGGCCACCATTTTAGAAACATCAAAATAGTGTGATTGAAATACACAAATGTAAGGCAGCTTACTATGTGGTATATGTGTACTAAGTTTAATGATATTAGGAAAAGTAATTGCACAGATATGTCATACAAAGCTAAAAATATACAAAATGGCCGCCATTTTGAACCTCTCTATACTGCATGAATGAAACGCATAAAAATTAATTTACCTTTTTAGGTTGTTTGTGTGCGCTTAGTTTAATGAGATTTTAAGATATGGTACCTTCTGTATCTGGCTTGATACAAAAATGTTAAAATGGCCGCTAATTTGAAAATATAAATAGTGCGTAAACGAAATATATAAAAGTCATGTCAGGTTACTAAGTACTTTATATGTACAAAGTTTGATAAAATTAAGTCCACTGGTTTAAATGTTTTTAAGTTTTAAGTACGGACACTCACATCCACTCACAGATTCGCAGGACGGTGTTCTCATAAGCCTACATTTCCACCGGAAAGTGGGCTACATTGTATTTTAAACATTCATGTATTATTCGGAAAAAAAAATTGCTAACTTCAGTAAGGTGTTTACAAAGGGATTTTAATTATTATATTTCGACTGACCTTATGTTCATAATTGACATTGCTCATTGCCTGAAATAAATTTTCAGGTTTCGTAAATGTGTATTCATTGTTCTTAAACATATTTTTTTGCGAAAAAAAACGTTTTTTTTATTTGTTTTATTCCCGCCAATCATCCCTAATACATTTGATGGCATTATTAAATTATTTATATGATTATCAAAACGAAGTTACTTTTTAGTAGCATGGTAGGTGCAAATTCATTTTGCCTGATACAAAAAAAATTGCTGCAACATTTGAAAACTCAGCAGTTCAGAATCAGTTTTCTCTGCGACGCAGGACAAGATTCTGGGCATTATACTTAAATGGTTATTTATACTTTTACGAGATGACAAAATTAAGATTTAAATTAAATATTACAAGTATAAAAAAATAAAGGACGTCAATAAATGCGTGAAAAATGTTTACAATATGGTCTCCTGAGTTATTGTTACCTTCATAAAGTTTACGAAAATATTAGAATTTTAATGCTAAGTTCATGCAAAATTTTCTACACGAAAAGAATTTTTTACATCACCTAGTGTCGTTAAACCGCAAAAGCTAATGTTATGAATATTCATCCTCCAAGTTTCCAGGAGAGTGTTTCCTACAACCTCAATTTGTCATTTTCTGGTGCTCGTTAGTAACGATGTGCTTATAAAGTTTGATATCACGTAAAAATTACCATATTTCAGAAATATTGTTTGTTCATGTATCCAGCGAATAAGAGTTTTGTTAAACAAATTTAAACCTTTCATTGGTGACTAACGCAGGACGAAGCCGGGCTTAGGTACGAATAATTTACTTCTCGAGCCAGCGTGCGTTTTTAGGGTGCTTAGGAAACAACCTCAGAAATAAGACATTTTAATAATTCAGTAGTTAAAAAAACTGGAAAAGGAAATAATCTCCAATTTTTAAACAAATCTGTTACAGTATTTGTCTGCCATTGTGCATAGTAGCCACAGGAGATTTTTTGTATTCATATGTTGGATATTTTACGTATTCTTGAATATCTTTGCAGTATTGATATAGGTACGCAGGTTTATTATTGCCTGTGTAAAAAAACTATACCAGCAATTGACCCAGTGTAGGTTTCATGAAACCCTTGAAAATTTAAATCAGTATGGCCGAAACCGGTAATCAAATCCATGCCCTCCCGAACAAGGAGTGATAGTTTAAACACTGCCCGACTTCGCTTGCTCATTAGCGTAAATTACATTTCGAAGCAGACTTACCCTTTAATTTCATCGAGTCTGGGAACTAGCAAGTTGGTAGTTTAAGGCCTTGTTACGGAGTTTTGCAGTCATTTGGAAAATATTATTTTTATTGCTACCTAATACTCATATCAAAATTTGGCTGCACAGTTTTGACACTTATATGTAATAATTTGTAGCAGAATTTTTTTGTAGAATTATACTGAACGGTTTTTTAGATTTCATTACCCAAAGTACTACGTTTTTCGCCGTGAAAATGAGCAAAAATGAAGGAAATTATTTTTTTGCTGGCGAATGCTACATTATTTAAAAAACGGATCCACAGTTATTGTGCGTCTTGTGATTGCACATTGACTCAAATTTTTTCAAAACTTTTGGTAAAAAAAATATTTGAGTTATTGGCACCAGTCTGAAAAAAAAACTCGGGAACAAGCCTTTAAGAGCCAACTGTAAATGTTTTACTAGAAACACGGCTTTGTTTAACCCCATGAATTGCCATCGTTACTTCAGCATCTCCGTCCGTTTAAGTGGTAACAGTGCTGGGTTTCATGCTGGTTTACTTGAATGAAGGGAAGGGAGTGGTATCGTTCATTCAATTTTCAATCGCAGTTGTATGCGAACACTAAGTAAAATCCTTTGTATGTACCACCTTTCACTGAGGCTAAATATTCGAACCTGTGATAATACCCGAAAAGCATTTAAATAAAATACAGTGGCTCCTGGCTGTTGATATAGGTAACACTCGTTCTGTTGAGTAATGTCCATCTTACAAGTTATCGATTAACACACACTAATAGTACATTTAAGATATTTAAGAAATATTGATCAACCGGTGAGAGTCTACTGGCATTTTATTAACGTTGTCAAAACGAAGCTTTCTTCAACAGTTGAAATTTTCAGCTACTAATGACATTTTTATAAATATGTTTCTCTTTGTAAGAAAATGTAGCCACGCAAACACCGTTCTTGTTTATTCGTTACGTATTACTGGAAAAAATTTTAAATTGCAGTACTTGAAAGTTGTAAAATATTCCTGGATATTAATATTAATACGTCTGTGTGGCAATAGAGTGACATGATTTTCTTAGCTTTGTGAAATTCACACACTGAAATTACGTTGCTGTTTTCAGCAAATTAACTTCTTTTCAGAAATTATTTTCATTAATCTAAAATTAGAGAGATGGCTTCATGTTTTATATGTCAACACGTTAAACGAATTTTTTTTTGAATCCGTACAGTCATTTGGGGTAACTTTGTACCATTTTGGGGTAACATTGTAAAAGGGATTTTCTTTTATATGATAGTTTTTTTAGCATTCAACCACTATACAAAGTTTACGGTTAACAAATGTATTCATCTAGATCACAACCGTATTCTTAAATTATGAATTACTTCACTTGAAATTAAACTAGACTGGTGGTAGAAAGTTGCCCTGACCGGCACAAAATTACCGCAAATGACTGTACGGCACCAGTTGTGTTTCTCGTGTAAGATTATGATGTTTCTCTTGGTATGTGTTTCTCGTATAAGATTATGATGTTTCTCTTGGTATGTATTTCTGTTACCAAAAATAAAGTATAATATATTTAAGTTGAAATGGTCTCAGATGATCTGTAAAGCTTTTATTTATGACTAGTGGATCCAAATATGTTGATACATCTAGAAAATTCAAATTTGCAGAAAGAAAATGAATAAATATAATTCTGTAGAAATAAATTCTCCTTAAAAGCGTTCTGCATCGATATTTTTACTTTCAAGCTGTACAGAACACTGGCCAACTCTTATACTGCACATTAATAGTAATTTCTCACAGATAAAATATATTTTGGTTTCGTAGTTTCCCTTGCAAGTGGCGTGAAAGTAGCGATTAGACAAATTTCGCTACTTACCCGACATAAAATAAATTTAATAATACGAATGAAAAAACATTTGAGCGAATTTTAATACATTAAGCTACAGAATTACACCTTTTTTATTCACGTAAAACAATATTTTTTAAAAAGTACAGGTACTCTTACTAAACATTGCTTACTGGATACAGTGTCACCAATATGAACTAACACTTTGCATCTTAGCGTGTTTTATTGATGCGCTGTCACAAATATAAATTAATATATTGAATGTGATTGTGTGTATGTTTGACCACAGCAGTTGATCCGCTTAATGATAAGCATTTAGGTTTGTTCAGGCCAGAGTGCGTTTAATTTGCGAGGAGATGACTTATGAAACAGTAAGTCCAAAATGTGCTTTCAACATTCCTGCAAAGTGAATTTTAGTGGGAGTAATTCTATCCTGAAAACAGACTGTTAAATATTATTTACTTATTTATTATAGAAAATACTTCCTGATAATGAGACCATGATCTCTAGTTTCTACTCTGTTTAGCGATATTAATATTTTACGCCTCAACAAGAGCAGATATCAAAACTCATTTGGCAGTTATGTTTAAAATCGTCCTTTCCATGTTGGCTGATTTTTTTCAATGCAGTTAATACTATAGTTTCAGCTACTCATGTAATTAACAAAATTCTGTTTAACGGACTTTTTATTCGAAACAGTATAGTTTCTTGTTTTGAAAAAAAAATAGCCATCACGGCAAAATCCGTTTTAAACAAAACTGCCAACGAATTTTCGATATCTTCTCTTGTTTAAGCTTAAAAAAAAATAACTATCGCAAAACACGGGAAAGAAAAGAGCATGGCCTTAAGTATTTGGTTCACTGTTCAATGTTAAAATAAATAAATAAAAATATTTTCGACATATTTATTTTAAAAACTATATTTGTAAGTAAATTTTAAGGATAGCATTAGTCCCACTATAACTAATGTAAATGAAAAATTAAGAAAAATGTAATTTGACTTACTTATTTATTAGCAACCCGAAATTACACTCAGTCTTCAGACTATGTGTATGAGCGTGAGTGTG
>PNEQ01014543.1:14317-25919 GCA_003012365.1 Medauroidea extradentata
GCATGAGTGTGTACGTGCGAGTAAGTGTGAGTGAGTGTGAGTTTGTATGTGCATGAGTGTGTACGTGCGAGTAAGTGTGAGTGAGTGTGAGTTTGTATGTGCATGAGTGTGTACGTGCGAGTAAGTGTGAGTGAGTGTGAGTTTGTATGTGCATGAGTGTGTACGTGCGAGTAAGTGTGAGTGAGTGTGAGTTTGTATGCATATGAGTGTATACGTGCGAGTGAGAGGGAGGAAAATGTTTAATATTTACAAAATAAATGCATCAAGTAATTTGTAAAAAGCTTTCACTACCGTTAATTTATTCATTTTCTAACTTAAGTGTGATATCCACTTTTTTAGGTCACAAATTTAGGTGCGTAACGAAATAACGTCTCAAGAAAAAATGCGAGTTGCTCGAATTATATTCCTCATGATTTTATTTTAATTGCGGCTGAAGCCAAATTATAAGTCGTTAAATTAACGACACAGGGTTCAAGGTATTATAAGCCTACATGCTTCCTGAGGCAGTGATATTTTCTCCTCGCTTCCTTTTACTGCAATGTAATTGTTTAGCCGTAAATATCGCTATAGTATATATTAGAGTGAATAAATATTGTTACGTTCATTATACTCGCGATATTTCTCCTGTGAATAATGATTATGTATCACCTAAATTAACACGAACTCCTTCCAAACCTTACTCACACATGTACACAGTAATTTTTAACCACTCCTGCATCAAAATTGATGTTTCACATGCGTAATTTATCGTTGCAATCTATACGTCAGTTTGTTAATGGCATGAGTGGCATGACTAATATGTGATCTACTTTCTGTCCCTGCAGGTTTGAACTGTTGCATATGATATGATTTGTAGTCTACACAAATTTGCATCCGCATGTTAATAACATGGAAAATTTAAAGACGAACTTAGAACATTTTGTTTGTATTATTTAAGTCGCGGCTAGAAGAAATACTGTAATTAAATTTTACTAGGTACAGGTTTTTGTCATATAATTAACGTGTGTGTCTTATTGGAAGACGTGAATACATTATGTTGTAGTTTGTAAAGTTACTGTGCAATAATGGATAGAATTTTTATATTTGAAAAAGTGTATACATTTGTTTTAAAAGTGATACTTAGTAACAATAAAAGTTTAAAACAACAAATTTTACCTGTCAAACATGAGCAACAAAGAGACTGTGTTCACGCATTTAAAAATTGTTCATTACATGGTCTGCTGGTAACTTATACTGTAAATTACGTAGTACAGTTAGTCTGTATCGATATTAACTTTTGCACTCCTGTTTCAATGTCATCCTCGAGTTAAGTAGGACACGAACAATGTCTCATTTAAATACAATTTAACCAAGCAGATATTATACTTCGCTAATTTATTCGTTAACTTGATTCCTCCATATGGTAATTTCACTTGCAAAGCAATATCATTGTTCACGGAGTGTAAATGCGACTTTGTACAGAAAGCTTAGTTAAGGTCCCGTAAACAAAAGTGCAGAATTAACTATGACCTAGCCATTTCTTATTCCCTTTTTAACAGTTACAAGAGTAGCGCGCACTATAGGTATTTAAAAGCACCTTTTCGTGATTTTCACATTAAATATTATCATTGCATGACGTAATTATTATATTATTTTGTACATAAATATTAAAATGTAAAATTTATATTTAGAATTAATATAAAATCTTTGCTTACAACATAATATAAAATTCTATTAATCCACCATAAAAACAACACTTAAGCTAGAATTGGTTCCTCTTAAACCAATTAAAAGCAGTTCTTTACACTTACACGATAAAGAAGAACGTGTAAGAGCGTATAAGTAATATTTTCAATCTAGTACTGCTGGTACGTAATTAATGTTGAATAAAATATACTAGTCCTTAGTAGCCCTGATATGTTGTTATATATATTGAGTCTTAAAAGATTATCTTTCATTGTCTTAGAAACAAGTGACCTTATAAAACTAAATTTTAATAAGCAAAGCGGTGAGTAAATGTAAATGTTTTGTGATCATTTGCCGCAATTACTTTGACATTAACCCTAACTGTATTTCCGTAACCCCAACCCTTACTATTCCGAGTTAACTCGTTACAATGCTAATAACGTAAATATAATATCTCGAATTAACTCGGACTTGGAGTGCTTTTCTGACTACAACTTACAACCTCGAGTTTACTCTTGTATTTAATGCAATAACGTCAGGCTCATACGTGTATATAAAAATTGTAAAGAACAAGTGAGTTATATAAAAATAATTAAATTCAGTTTTAAGGGAAGGGGTTAAACAATTGATTCCACCACGTGTATACCTGAAATAGGTTAATAAAATGCTCTAGTGAGAGTTTGCAATTGGTTAAAGGTTACGCACGACAATTTTTAAATATATTGTCTATACGATATTAAAGGCGTGGGCACACAAATAGCGGCCGGCAACTGATACGGTTGCACGTTGGTCTGTTGCTTGTTCAAGCTACACAGCGCTGTAGCCCGACAATGATCAAAGTGGATAACTGTACGTTGCTCTTAGTAGTTTACCATTCGTCGTGCCTGCACCAATGAAGACGGCGTTTTTTTTATGCTAACTAGCTATTTTTTGTCGTAAAGGAAAATGAGGATGTGTTGGAGGCAAGTTAAAAAAACATATAAATATATAAATATAGGGTCAGTGTTACCGTAAGGCTTAGAACTACACTCGCGTGAAGACAGTGCGTTTAAAATATTTTCGCATTTCGCGAGAGTCTTTCGAGGATGCAAGTGAATCAGACGCAATATCACGATATCTTCAATAACAAGTAGACAAATAAGAATAAAAGAAGGAATTGGTATTTTTAACAAGGTCAGCGAATTTCAGGAAATAAAATAAAAATACAGCCTGAAATATGATCTTTAGGAAATTCTTAGTGGACGGACAACTTCGGCTAGAATTTAATGGCCTTGCAAAATGCTTTGATAGTTTTCTACACAAGGATACTTCCTGCGCTCACTTGATTGTCGGGTGGGAAGATTACAAACTTGTAAGCACGTGAGACATGCTGGTGTCGGTACATTAGTCAATTAACTGATGTTTTTAAGCACTATCAGATTTTAGCTGTCCCTTTCTTTTTTTTTTTTAATACGTGTTCCCATAACTCTAACATACAATAAGATATGTACTTGCTGGTTGTTGGCAGCTGCATAAAACATTAGCAAAGCAGAGTTGAATGTATCTCCAAAAAATTAAATAAGCCACATGACGCATCCAAAGCTCACTGGTTCTGAGATTTGGTGTTTACTGCTTCGACTATAAACTTTTACAGAATCTGAATTGCTGTTATAACGAGGTTAAATAAGACATCGTCCTTACACACAGTGATCTGCACAGAAAACGTTTCGAACAAAAAAGGCAATAACAATTGTAACTATAATCAGCAGTATGCACCATGTATTAACATACGTTTTACATTCGTAAACAACACTGTTTGAAGTTCATACATTGCTAATTACAAATAAAGATTCAAACAAAACTCTTGATAATTTATTCAACTGTTATGGAAAATACGATTTTTTTTTTTCGACGAGTAGGTCTAACGTACTTATTCCTCATGTCCTCTATTTATGCAATATGATTTATATAAACGTTTTTATCGTTTGGTTTAAAGTATATATTGCAAAATAATAAGTGGAAGTATAGTTATTTTAAGACTGTTGTTTTTAATCAATGACCTTCCTTGTAGACAGGGGACACTAAAAGTATTACTGAACACCTAAAAATATTTTATAAATATACGTACCCAGACACCAAATAATTTCCTGATCTCAGTAATGCGAAGTGTTTATTTAAGTGTTCTGCCACTTCCACTCATCAGTGAGCGGCTGTATTTCTATATTGCATGACGGGGTTTGAAGGTTTCAAACCACCAACCAATCTTTATATTAGTGACCCCTCAGCATAGGTAAACAAAACAATATTGTTCTTGAAGCCTGTGATTTTTATGAATGTGTGTTCAATTTCATATTTTATCATTAGGAAATATAATATACAGAAGCTAAGTCTGCTGTGGAATGCAACCTGTTGGTGCATACAAACACAATTTAAATGTTAATACAGTTAACTTGCAAAACTGGACTTGATGATGACGTAACCTCTGGCCTGTCCCACGCCAGATGTTGATTGTAGTCACAGTCTTGGAAGTACAGATATATACATTATCCTATCTACCAGTGCTATAGAATTGACTGCTTTATGATCGACGTCACTAGTTTAATGGCGTTGGTTTATCTTTGCAAAATACTGCCATACCTTTAGTGCCCCTAGCGGCTCCGACACGAACTTGCTACTCGTAGTTTAGTTCCCGTATTGTTTCCACAATACCACAGTAGTAGCAATCAGTAATATACGGGCAATTTTTAACTCTGTTGCCTTGATCTGTTGTTCTGTGGCAGTGGCTATACTACTTGCGAGGATACTGTCTTGGACGGCTGAATATACGTCTGTCGTACCGTGTGATACAGTTGACTGTATACAACTTCGTACAATAACCAAGATATGTACTGTCTAAACTCATACACCAAATAATTATAGGGAGTTTAACTAACAGTTTTATGTTGTACAGTTCACAAATATCCGCCATGTTGTAACATTTGGCTGCGGTCGAAAAAACATCGAAGACTCTCGAGCTGATGCTGCTTTGTTAACGACTATTTTGAATACGATACAGCGATATTTATGTATTTAGGAATTAAAGAAAACCTGTTTCATTTAATAATAAAGAAAGTTCTCTGTGACATACCTTAAAATTCGATATTAGACAGCTAACGATTTACAGAAAAACACTAAAAGTAGCGGATAGTTCTCTCGCTAGACAAGTTCAGTCAATGCGTGGTGCGTAAAATATATAAAAACACATGCATTTCCTCCCAAAGCGTAGTCACAGAGGTATAAACATCTTCCTCGCTATCTCCTAGCTAGGCTGGTAAGCCCTGCTACAACAATGCGAAGAACAGGTTACAATAGAATGCAAGAGGGAGGATTTCACAGCAACGTTTTGTCGGAGATTCTTGTCCTATTGTTTTATGTTGCATTCCTCTGCGTAAATAACTTCCCGTAAGCTACAGAGAACACAACACTATTTATGTAAAATCAAGGAACATATAAGTTTTAAGGTAAATGAGAACTCGTGCATATTACATTTTTCGTATACAGCCTATCGTCGTAAATTCCTTGCCGAAGAGCTTGAACTAAATTTTCCTCTCATGGTAATAATTCACAATTTACGTACAAATAAGAGAAAGAAAGAAACGTAACAAATTAAATTAACCATCATTTATTAAAAATTACGTGCGCCCAATGGGAAACAATGATCACGTCACACGGAGTGGCTTGCAAGATATTGTCTGTACAAGATATTGGACACAGAGAATTTTGAAGAATGTAGCTTGTGGTTTGATTTTGTTCACATTTACTCCTTGCATTGTTTCCAATCAAGCCCAAATTCTTCAAATTGTCCCTTGACCTATCTACTTTGAGTTAAACCGACGGTAGTTGTTCAGTTTCTGGTGTCCATCCGCGGATGTGAACTGTCCTCTTCTACGACACGGTACTTACATTACCTTCAAACGTGTTGTAAAATATTAAATTTTTTATATGATAGCATTGAGCAAGTTTCATGCAAATGATTATAGAAAATGAATAAAAAACCATGTCTAACAAAGCCAAATGTAGAGCATCTAAGAATCTATACCGTCTGCCTGGACCATTATTAAACATTATACGAAATTTGTAGGTCATTCCAAAGAGGAAACTCTGTTTATCTTTAATAGCATTCACTTAAAAGTACAGGCCTACGTAGAGTGGTTTATGTCTGAAAGGTAACATTTTATGAAATATTATACATATATTTGAATGCCTGCTTCTACAAATTAGTTTAAATGTCATTTTCCAACGCATCTGTATGAATAAATTAAGGTATAATAATTAACTTCATATAAATCCTTCACTTTGTTTGTCATAGCATTAGGCACATAAAGTGGTTAATTGATGATCCATTTTATATGAGAAATTTTAAAACACACGTTTGGTAATTTAACGATACATAACTGCAAGTATATTTATAAGCCCACTGCCATGTATATTTTTGGGCGTTTTGTAAACTACAAACAATTTACTTCTCTGTCTACTTTCGAGTCTTTAGGATATTCACTATCAAACAGAAAGTAATGCCATGAATGTACACATATTGATAACACCAGTATTATTTGAGTCATTAAAAAATTTATAGAACACAAAATATCTGCGGAAAAACTAATGCTTGTGCTGAAGGCTGTAATTTTTAGGTAGTGTGTGAACAAAACTATGCCTTCAGTTATTGCGAGTGCAGTATTTTAATTTATGTCCTGTTTTATTCACGACACACTATGTGTTTACATAGGTATATGTAACGCATATTCTCCACACCATATGCTGTATTACATTTAAATAAGAGTGGTTATTAATTAGAACGACTAAGTTTGGAAAGTGATTCCTAACAACATATGACGAAATCATATTGAAACTTATGGCCAGAAGTTGTTATTAAGGTAGGTACGCGTTATTAAAGTAAGAGGTTTGGGAATGCTTTTGTGTATATCAATAAGGAACTCCTGTAATATAAGGACCAATTTTTTGTATACAAATTATGTGAGCGAAGCTGTTAAAAGTGTTTGTTTGGATTTTGTAAAATAATTCTCTAACATTTACAAAATGTTAACACTCATCATTAAAATTGTTCGAAAAGAAGTAACTGTGAATTTTAATAAAATTATTTTCGATATATTAAGAACGGGGAGGTTAACTAAATCAAATAAGGTCGCTTTCTTTTGGCACTCTTACGGAATTCGATCCTATAAAAAATAATTTTGTTGTCTTTTCAAACATTTGTTAATAACGCCAGTCGCTATGTAACCTGTATGACGTGTTTTAGGCGGTCTGTCTTTCACTAAGCGCTGTGCTCTGCACTTTCATTCAGTTGGCGTTTAGGCACTGTGTGTAGTGACAGTAATCTCGCATTCCCTGAGTAGCCGCTGAGGAAAAGTAATAAAAATAATTATTATGTATATAAAATACTAATGCGACATTGTAAACATTCGGTGGTTTGCAATTAAGTGACCAATTTTAAGGCAACTTTGGCTGTAAAAATAATAAAAACATGCTCCTTATTATGAACTCGTATGTTAACTTCTGAGTACAGTACAACCTATACACTTTGGTTCTTACTCAGGATGCTTTGTATTAAAAAGTGACAGGAAACTATATTTTATCTTAAAATAAAAATAATAATAACTGCAGTTTTAAAAGTGCTCACACTATACAGAACCGCGCATAGGACAGTTCATTAGAAGTACTGTACTTACAATAGCCATTGGTACGGTAGTAATGTTCGCAGAATATGTTACACCTTAGTTTACGAGGCGACCTGGCGTCTATGCATACAACTGACTACGACGTAGAAAGAATTGTCAGGTTCTATCCAACATGTTTAGTGTGTCCCGAATGACGTTTAATCATTTATTTTCGTTTGGTGATTAAAAGAGTCTTGTTAACGAAACATTGCCAGTTGTACGAAGACATTCCAGGTCGCCTATTTAAGCAATTGTTTAAACGTAATCTGTGAACATTAACACCGTACCAACGGCTGTTGTAAGAAAAGCATTTCTAATAAACTGCTGCAATTTTCAATGCTACGTTCGTATTTTATAGCATTGTCATTATTGACATTATTTTCCATCTGTTACTGAATGTGTGGTGGTAGACACAACTTACACAGTCTAAATGTCAAATAGTCAAATTGTAGAACACTATGCCTATGCGGTAGACATATCGCCTAGCATACGTTACACAGTAATATTAAACGATTTTTGCAATGGGGGAGGTTACAAATTAAAGAAATATTTTGGACGTACGCCATTGCAGGAAATGGTGTGTTACAGAAAACGAGAGGATACACCCAAAATAACAGGCAATTTAACAGCCAAAAGGACTGTTTGCAACTGGCAAACATATGTAAACAAATGCAATTCCGCAAATAATTCAGTCAGTGAATAACAATAAACCAAACAAGAATATACCAGGAAACGAACATCCGGGCACCATGCAATAAATAAATTCATCACTCCTATTATTTCACAACATGAATTTCGCCAGTTACGGTGAAAGTACAGAGAGAAAAATAACTTGAACGACAAACAGAAAAAAAACAATTACGTCGAAATTACCAGTACAAGAAGCATAATTATGAACGTGTATGAAATTATAACTGAAAATTGTCAAACCTTTCTTTGCTGATGAAATGTTGCACTCACTACTCCTACAATTTTTTGTTCACGGTCGATGCGCCATTAAAATACTACCCTACGAAATAGTGGTATTACATTCTTCCAGCTAGAGTCAGAACAGCTTATCACATGACCAGATCAGAATAACCACTAGCAACCTTGTAGTTGTTCTAGAGAGCATAGAACTTCAATTTTTCTTTATTTCTCTCGCAGCGCTCACGACTTTCCTTGTAAAACTACGAGAATTTATAGCCTTGAACCAGAAGCCATTTCCCTTCTTCCTGGATTTCAGCGGGCAGCTAAGGATAGTGGCGTGCTCGCCTGGCAGTCGACTTGAGCTCCCAGCGCCTCGTAAATTACACTAACAGCAGTCTATCCACACGGGACAGGAAACTGATCTTAGAGCATTGAGTTGTCAGCATGAATCGACTGCACGCACCTCGGAACTGAACTTTCTACAGTAGGTAATGTGCTGGAAGGTCGAGCTTCACTTCACTCATGCATTTACCAAGTTACGTACCAAACAATACGCTTGACGTTTGTAAACTTGAACTTCGAGAACAGTTTTTTCTTCGCAGTATTCAATTTTTATATTTTTAACACGTTACATATTTTACTCACGCAGTAATATTGTCTTCTACGCAGTTAAAAATCACACGCCTTACTAATTTTAAACTAAAAGAAAATTCTTGTAAGAAGTCTTCCCTGCTAAATAATTTTTTAGTAGCTACAAAATATTTTAGTGGTTGCCACCAAACTTGAGTTGCAACTAAATTTTGGTGGCGACAACAAAATATTTTGTGATTACCTCAACGTAAATTTTGCAGAGTGAATAACAACAAAATATTTTGTAGCTGCCACAAAACAGTTTTTTTTCGTGTATAACAAATAAAATACTAATCCTCAGTGATATATTTTATTTAAACCATTTTCGTAACAGTTAAAATAATGATCTTGATTTTTATTTTTTTTCGTGTTACTCTTGATGTTTTCTTTACATACTAAATTAGCGTGGAAAGAATATTAATTACAAAAAAAAAACTTTCTAATGTATGTTTAAAGAGACACATAACGTTAGTTCAGAAACATACAGTTATTCGTTAGTTATATTATTATGTGAATTCGTGTGTAGTGTGTATCTTACATGGATATTGTTTTGTGAATGGATAGATACAAGTTATGCGAGTGTATTTTTTAAGAAAACTTTTAACTTCAAAGATTCGTCAAGAGATAAATCTTCACGATGGCGATAAAGTAGCCTACGGTATATGAGACACGTTCTAGCAAATTGAATATTAAACGTAATATGAGCACTTCAAAAACGAGATCAAAATAAGTAATATCACCGCATAGTACATATATATATATATATATATATATATATATATATATATATATATATATATATATATATATATATATATAAAGAGTTAAATTTCGGTTCTGTTGGAAGTGTTGTTTCTTATATATTTTTGTTTTTATAAGGAAATTGTCCTTCAAAACTTCCCCTCTGCGCGAAAATATTTCACAGCTCGCTCGCCATCATTCAATAATAATACTAAAACCTTTTATACAGAGTATTTTTTAAGGAATGTGCATGTAAATGAGACTTTAACATCTATAAAGTGAATATTTCTGATAGAAATAAGTACTTACGCTTTAAAAAAAAAAACATTTAGTGTTAAAAATTTAATTTTTCTTTTTCCGAATTCACCATTTCTGAACTGCCCAAAATTTTTTATGTTTACTTGGCTAGATTTTGCGACGTGCAATTTTAAACAACTGCATCGCAGACACAATTTTCCTGAAAGAATAGCGCTTGTGGAAACTGATTTCTCGTATGTAGTAGCCCTGTTTGCATACACTCTGCATCAGAATAAGTAAATATTTATTGATTTGCACGCGGTTTTCACAGATTCCGAACGGAGCATTTTTAACTGATTGAATCTGTTGAAAATACATGAAATATGTGTGAATATTAATTCATTTCGATTTAATGTGCCAATGTTACGAAAGTGAAGCAGTAAATATTCACTGTTTTGCCGGTAATTTGTCAATAATTCAGTTGGTTAAACTGCTCTATCCTGAATCTGAGAAAATCAGTGGCAAATATGTGAATATTCCCAAATTATGATTTAGAGTGTATGAACGAGATATCGAATTAATGTCACAGCAACAGATGTAGGATTTATATGTAAAGGGTGTATTCTAGGTCATTATTTGTTCCTCATTATGTAAAGCTTGAAAAAAAAAACATAACATGTTGAGAAAACCTGACGGAAAATAAATTGTTTAAAGTACGATACTGACCGTCCCTGTTATTTTAATGTAGGTGAAAGTTCTGGAGGGTGATTTACTTATCGACTGAAGAAATGTACTCCAAATCGAAGCAATTTTTGGTGTTTTGCCGAAATACTAATTTCAAACTTAAATTCAAGGGATCATACATCTTTTAACGTTCACATCGGTAAAACGAGTGGGATTTTTAACTAAACTTACTTTTTTATGCTTAAATATATCCTGAACTTTTACCTTTTAATTGTAAAATACTCATCTCTCTTAATTTGTTTTGTTGCTTTGTCTTTGAAACAATAGAAATAACAGCGACGTGCACTGCACACAGCTGGAACAATGGTTGCATGGTTTCCTTTTTGTCCATGGAATATAAAGAAAATCCGTTTGTTTAAATATATTCAAATAAGCGTACGTAATATATACTGACATATCAAACTGCAGCCCAAACCACTGGACCTAGAATCGTGAAATTTTTTGTGGGGGTTCCCTTCAGGTCGTAGGCGAGCACTAAGAAGGGATTTTTCGAAATTCTACCTCTAAGCGGGTGAAAAGGGGTGAAATGTGTTTCCGAAGAAACGTTGATAGAGCTCGAACCCGACGGCCTATCATCGTGATTTTTACTTTAATAGGAAACTCGTAAAAATGCATATTAGCCATTTTAAGGATTTTTCGAAGTTCAACTTTTAAGGGGCTGAAAAGACGTTAAATGTGTTTCCAATCAACTGTTGCTATCTATCGAACCCTTCGGGATAGAGAGTTGATATTCACTTCAAAATATTGCTTACGTAAATACCCAAAGAGGAGTTTTAGGTTTTTTTGAAATTCGACCCCCAAACAGTAAAAAGGGGCAAAATGTGTTTTTAATGAATCGTCTTTATCTTTGAAACACAATTGGCTATCGTCGTGATTTTAACTTTAATTGGTTACTTTTACAAATGTCTATGGCAGGACTCAAAATCGTTTCGAAATTCTTTATTTAAAGGGGTGAAAATACGTGAAATGTGTTTTCGATTATC
>PNEQ01014545.1:0-13440 GCA_003012365.1 Medauroidea extradentata
AACAAAACTTTCAAAAATAACAATTTTGCTATTTTTATGCTCTAGCAGGTTTTGTGTAAAAAGTTGTCTAGAAAATGTGTAAATAAGGCAAAAAATTTGTGATTTTTTTTCTTAAAAAATTTGCAGTGCTACAAAAATAATATCCAGGTTGAAAGAAAGTGACAGTCCAGTAAATCACATGCATAGCATGAAGAGATTGGGCATTATAATAACAAAAGGGAAATGCAATACACATGTTGCAAGTACAGAACATATCCCTATATTTAAAGCTTAGTGCCTTCTCTTGTAATGACTTTTTAACTGTAATTTGTGAAGTTTAGTTGGCTATTGTGTTTCTCATGAAGGCATGAAAAAACATAATAATAAACATTAATTGTGAATTTGTATTTTTTATTTCTATTTTGTTATCTTCTGTACAGAAGTGTATGGTTTACAAAACAAATTATGTAATATCTTTATATATTTTTTTAAATGTGTGTGTGCATTAATTGTATGTTCAATATATAATATTATTATAAAAAAATAATACTAGACAGTATCAAAAAGAGAACAATTTTTTTTTTACATATTTTATTTATGGGTCTGAGAGACCCAACCCGTGCAGTTATGTAATTTTTTTCTACCCGTGCACTGGCTGGTTAATGCTCTCAGAGACGATGTATATCAATAAACATATCGTTCACATCGGACTTCGCTGTACTATGTACTTAGTGTGTGCTAAGTTCTGATGACGATGTTCTTGAATCTGTTTCATTTTAGTGGGTTAGTGTGCGTTCATTACTGATGGATAGGAACACTGATCTACTGCGGGAAACGTTGACAGCTTTCTTGGATCTCAGTATATCGTACCATCCATATCTGACATTCTTCTCTCATTATATGCATGTCCCCCATCTGACTGGCCCAATGATAACTATGTGCACCGCTACTTAATATTTCTGATCCGTCTTTACACAACTGCATGATCATTATCCAATCATACATGACCCATACCACGCTACACTGTTTTGCAAAATACGGTAGCACGAAAAGTTCTTGCGATTTCCCACTACATCTACAGTCTAGTTTGCTATAAGTTAATAACTTTGTGATGTTTTTGAAATACAGCTTATATCCATCAATGTTACTGCATCACGTGTGGCTAGGTAGTGGACCGGTGGACCTTTCTGCGCAGATATCGTCCCCTCCGTTTTCCGTCCCCTGTGACGGTTTAGGTTAGTTTAAATTAGTTTACGTTGGTTTAAGTTAGTTTAAAACACCAAAAAAAATGCTGTTTGCTGAATCTAATGATAGTTTTGTTAGTTAGGGAACTACAGTAACAATTAATATTTGATGCTGCATCTCGTCGCGACTGCGGCGCGTAGAATCTTGATGCATGCGCAGACTGTCGTTCGGTCCGGACTTAGCCGATTGACATGGCGAAAAACAGCAGAAGCTGTTCCGCGAGTCCAGTATCTAGACACAGGTAAGGTTAATTCTTTTACAGGTTAGAAAGAAAATGTGTTTTTCTTGTGAGAGAGTTTGGCACAGGGAAAATTTCTGCCACTAGTTTCGCTACTATCGCAAAGGGACCAGGAAAATACGAAACCGTAGCAAAATTAAATGTAAATGGGCTTGAAAATAACAGAAGTCATTTAACTTCACTTTAAAATTAAAATAAACCAATATCGCGTTTTAAATTATCAGATTTTTGTAACTAAAAATTCAGAAAAACTCTGTGATTTGTCAGTTTGCGCTGTGATCGCATAACGCTGTTATCGTCGTTCCTGGACCGGAGTCGTGTCGTGATGGCTGTAGGAAGACATGTTTCTCACAGGCTATATTCGTATACGCTTTTTCAAAGTGTCAGACAAGGAGTCTATTGAAACTGTGGTTGGCTGTTCAAGCTACGTAAGCCAGCAATGTTCGACTGGAAGACAGGGTAATACTAGAACTGCGTTTAGTTCACGTCGTTGTAAATAACAAGATTCGCACAGTGTAAAATACGAAAGTTTACCCTACGCGATGGAGATAAAATATCACCAGACCTTTGTCAATGACACTAACAGACATGTGGCAGGACTTCCGTGGCGTTGACTGTTCATATTTTTAATCTCCCTTGTTTGAGGCTATCGAGCTATCGAACGGCATCACGATGGACTCGCATTCGGAAGAACCCGGGTTCGGTACCCGGTTTCGGCCATCCTGATTTCGGTTTTCCATGGTTTCCCGAAATCACCCCAGGCTAATGCCGGGATAGTCCCTTAAGGGGGCGTGGTACATAATTCAATTTTAATAGCATCAATTTACAACTGTAGGTTTCTTGAAGCCAATTTGCGAAAATTAAACATTAGCAATCATAGACGATAGTTTTGTCCAATGTGTTTAACAAAATTGTTTCCAGTGTTACGAACTTCTGA
The DNA here is from genome assembly GCA_003012365.1 of Medauroidea extradentata. Taxonomy (NCBI): domain Eukaryota; kingdom Metazoa; phylum Arthropoda; class Insecta; order Phasmatodea; family Phasmatidae; genus Medauroidea; species Medauroidea extradentata. The sequence continues at coordinate 2,400 of PNEQ01014545.1, forward strand.
GGCACAATGTCAGACGCCGGAACCTCGTGCATTTAACTGCAGCGCAAGAGATCACGCGTAATGAATTAGTAATTCTGGATAAATATTTACTCATAAAGTTGGCAAATACCATTATCTAGGATTGTCATTGAGTATTTTATCCGTATTGGCTTCGAAAAAAGCGTAGAAATCAATTAATTTTATCAGCGTATATATATATCTACCACACACTCTTAACAAAGGCCATGGCCGACTCCTCTCCCAGCTCCCGTCATTGTACCAAGTTGTATGTCACGGTCGCTAATGACCTCGCTGTCGACGAGATGTAAAGCCTACTTACCTTATCTTACCTTGTTTGAGGTTTCAAAAGACTGTTAGGAAATAGAGTTTCATAACGACTTATCGTATCTTTCATTTAGGAATGCAGCATTAACCTAACACGAGATACTGTTTCAAAACCCCAGGCACGTAATGGGTCATCTCACTTATCTTCTCTGCGCACGATGGCGATACTACGCAAAATTAGGCAAGGAACTGGAAGACGAACAGTAAAGCCATAGGCTGATCACGAGAAAATTATCACTTTTTAAGGCAACTGATTCGTATAAATTTCAGAAAATTGGGAAAATACAGAAGTTGAGTCGTAACGATACCAGCCCTACAGTAAGTTGATAATTTTAGAATAGAACTGTGGAAAATAAAAATTACTAGGAATCCTTCTGTTATTACCATACAACTATTTAATCAAATGAAAAAGCAATACGGTGAGATAAAAATAAATAAATATAATTTTTATTGTTACGTGTCCGCGAGTATGAAAATTGGTCGTAATAATTATTTTGAAAATGAGTTACACACGTATGTTATACGATAGTTGGAGGATGGTTGGGTTGGCATTGATGTCGTAGAAATAGTTCTTCTGTATATTATGACCAGCGGCTAAATTATTGAAAATCGTTTAATGGAATATAACATGTATATTTACATTTAGCATATATTACGATATTTTATAGGTGACGTAGTTAGTTAGTGTCGGCGGATGGACAATGTATGTCGGCTTGCAATACAGCCGTCAACCTGGCAATGTTATTATTGACGTTTGGCGGAAGAATACATAGTTGGTGTGATAACAGATCCAAGCTAGAAGTAGGGCTTCCAGAAAGTATCAAGTTACCGTACGACGGGTATAGTCATGTTGGCTTCGCCGTAGTAATATATAGCCTAAGTCTTCCCGTCGGAGACGCCTCTTAAAAGTACTCATTTCACCATGAAAACGTTATAAAACTTATCCCAGGCGTAATAACAGCAGCACCTAGTCGCAACACGTCATATTACGTTTTGTGCATAGCGCTTACGGATAGTAACATTCTTAACACATATATTTTGTTAAAAGGGTTAAGTGCGCCGTCTACCTGCCCATTACTAAAACATAGCTATGCCCACACCCCGAGTCAAAGAAGGAGGAGGAGGAGTAGGGTTTGGGGAGGACCCCCGGAAAAATTTAGTTTTTAAGGTGCAAACTGCTGCTATTTATGGCATTTCTTAAACAAAACAAAATTGATATACCACTTTAAAAATGTGTAATATTTTACAGATAAACTATACATAAAAGGTCAAGGCGGGAAGGGGGCCCAGGGTCAGAAGCGACGCAGCTATAAGGACGACCTTGAAGCGCGTATTAAGTCCTGCGGCGCCACAACGAGCATTCGCTGATGTAGCAAGCAAGACTCCCGCCGATCTATTATTAATATGAGACTTCAAGCGGCGACAGTATAGTGTTATTGGTGTAAAGTCTGCAGCCAAGTTCAGAGCACGTCTCTATCTGAGTTTCACATGCACCCGGTTAGTGCTTTTTGAAGTACGGCTGTCTGAAAATACAGTTTTTACCGATGTTCGAGTACTTAGACATTCCGACCTTGTCCGAAGTGTGTTACATTACAACGCATTTTAAGCGCGTGGCAGGCGGTGGTCTTAAGGAAGTACGCTGGGGGGGGGGTGTGTTGTTGGCGCAGTGGCTAGAGCACTAGCCTCCCACCAAGGCGATCCTGGTTCCATTCCCGGTAGGGTTGGTCTCTGGATTTTCACACTTGGGAATCTTGCCGGACGTTTCCGTTTGCCGGTGGGTTTCCTCAGGGGTCTCCCGTTTCCCTCCGCCCCTACATTCCGGCGCTGCTTCGTACATCATGTCACAACTCACCAGCGCTAAAGACGTAGATGTTAAGTGCTGACCAAAGTCTCTTCACTTAAGGAAGTCGAACCATATATCCTTAGATACGACATTGTTTCAGCTGTCCGAGTGCCTAAATGACGCGCGAATAGTCATAAGCTAATAGTTCGTGTGTTATAATCCGCAACTTTCACTGTCATGTTAAAATCTGGGCCATGAACTGGTACGCCATTTGACCAGAACCCACTTTAATTGGGAGAGGGCGTGACACGTAGAATTTAACTGTATAAAAGTTCTTTGTATTGTGAATTATTCTGCGAAGCCAGTATAGAAAAAAAATCTACCGACTTAGAAAACAGAATTCGCTTACTTACGAGTGAATATTACACCAAAGTGATACATATTTTTAGTACTACAATATTTTCCGCATGAATCAAAGATACATAAATTAGACGTTACAAATGTATTGCAAGAAACACATCATTCTGCAAAAATATTTTTCAATTTAAATACCTATGCAAACATTTCATATGTCAATTTTTGTACGATTTATATTTTACATTTTTTGGAAAATAAAAATTTTGGATTTTTTTTGTAACAACACGGAAATTCTAAATCTTTCTGTTTTTCGAACTTATGCGTTACAAATATCAACTTACCTACAAAAAATTACATAATTCACAACGACAAAAACACATTATGGGTTACTTGATAAAAAGTTTTATATCACTCGTGGACATGTTTAAGGGTGCCTCTTACAACGCGAAGTGTGTTAATAAATACGTTATATTACAAAACCATTCCACACGCGCTCGTTGTGCCAGTGTAAAAACGTAAATCACACCTCGAACAAAGTCGGAATGTCACTGTTACGACACCATTCTCATTAATAACATTGTTTCTAAGCTCCAACATGGCTAAAAACTATCTTTTCAGACTGCCGTACTTCAAAATATACTAACAGACTCTTCACCAATAAAATTATATGGTCACCGCTTACGAGGGCGTGGTACATAATTCAACGCTAAAAGCATTAATCTATAACTGTAGGTTTCTTGAAGCCAATTTGCGAAAATTAAACAATAGCAATCCTAGACAATAGTTTTAGCCAACGTTTTAAACAAAATTGTTTCCAGTGTTACAAAGTTCTGAGGCACAATCTCTGACGCCGGAACCTCGTGCATTTAACTGCGGCGCAAGAGATCACGCGTAACGAATTAGTAAATTTGGATAAATATTTACTCATAAAGTTGGCAAATACCATTGTCTAGGATTGTCATTGAGTATTTCATCTATATTGGCTTCGAAAAAAGCGTACGATCAATTGATATTTTCAGCGTATATTTATCTACCACGCACTGTTAAGGATGTTTAAGTGCGATAAAATCAAAATTATATATTTTTCTGAATTATTGTTAGTTTTGTAGACGATACATGTGAAGTACATTTCACTCTTACGAAAGAATTTTAGCTCTCATAGTTTTCTCATAACGGGGTGTCAAAGTCAACATTTGCTTGTTATGCTGCCATGCAAATAGTGAAAACCAACTTACCTACTGAAACAAAATAATTCACTGTGAACTTACATCCCATGAGCTATGTAATAAAACATAAAAAAAAACCACAATATAATATTTTGCATTTAAATAAAATCGTAAAACACAGAAAAAATTAGCAAACTCAGCAATTATTTAAAAATAGAAAACCAGTTCATGGGATTTTTTCAATTGGTTTATTACGTAGCCCATAGTATGTTATTTCACTGTGAAATATTTCACGTACGTCAGTCAATTGGTTTTCACTATTGGCATGGCAGTAGAATATGCAAATTTTGACTTTGACGCACCGTTATGAGAAAACTACGCCAACTTAAATTGTTTCGTAAGTATCGTCTACAAAACTAACACTATTTCATTTAAATATAAAATTATGACTTTATCGCACTTGAACATCCTTAAAGTCGCATAGAAAAAATGGATAAGCGGGAATCTTTACCGCTAGTTCAGCACTTAGCTCGTTGTGGCGATGTGGCATTTGATGTGCTCTTTATTGTTGCCCGTATAGTTATGTCACTCCTGAGTTTCTAACATGCTGATAGGCGGCAGCACAAGCTCACCTCATGTTCGTAAACTTTGCTACAGAGTTAGAGTGAATATTCATGATAATTGTCGTTAGGAATCTGGTAAAGTGAAATAAGGCGACGCCACCGACACGCAGCCAACCAGTGTGCGTGTGTGCGTGCAGGTGTAGCATGGTAGCGTGGCGCGGAAGTATATGTCTTGGCGTGCCTCTGCCCAGACGAGGAGGAGAAAGTCGCCGCAGAGGCAGTCGTTTCTCTGCCGGTGTTGCCAGGTGGCCGTCGACAGTTACAACACAACGTAGAAGTGAAGTGTAGACATTTTGGTCAGCGCTTAACATCTAGGTCTCTCATTTATTTCAAACAATTGCAAATAACTCACATATTTTTTTAAGCAAATGCTTAGGAAATTTTTTAGGCTGTTTACAGTCATACGATACAGAAGTTTGCCAGAGTGTTTTTTTTTTAAATAATATACCGTTTTCTAACAAAAAATTAATTTGCTTCATTTTGGCTTATTATGACGACAAAATATGAGATATTTCAGGGGAAAAAATACGTTAGGTGTACTGCAACAGAAAAATTCAGATACGAACGATGACATGTAAGTCTTAAAACTGTAAGAATGAGGTTTTGTTATATGTATTAATTTGCGTTAAAAAAAATGTTTTGGAGACCACTACAAAACTAAAGAGCGAGTCTTTGGCGCTGGTGAGGCGTGGCATACTGAAAGAAAGAGTATTGTTGTAAGTACCATACTTTTGTTAAAATTGGGACAACATTCACTTAGATTGTCAGATACTGTTCGTGTTGTTCCTACAACAATCTGTTCTGTAGAAGTAACACTATGTTCCGTAAAAGAAAAATGCTCTTTACTCCTACGGAATATATTGTTACTTCTACAGAACATATTGTTACTTCTACAGAACATATTGTTACTTCTACAGAACAAATTGGACGGTGTTATACATGAACAGACCACGTGCCAATTTTTGGATATCAGTTAAACAGGCTACACGTTTTTCAGATTTGAAACAATCTTACAGTAAGTATTTTAGTTCTATAAAGTAAATATTTATGACAACAGCATGTAGGAATAAGATACTTTTTTGCAAGACTGTTTCAAAAACTGAAAAACCTTTTATACATGACGTATAATTGGAACTTAGTCTGTTTATGTAAAACACCGTCCAATTGTTACAGGAACAATCAAGATAGTACCGGCAACGTAACTGGACATCTGTCCCTATTTTAACAGAAACATGATATCTACAACAGCACTATTTTTTTCAGTGCATGATGTGAGTATGGAGCAGCGTCGAAATTAAGGGACGGGGGAAGTGGGAGAACCCGTAAATTCGAACTGACATTTCCTTGCATAGATACTACCCATATTACCCATCGACCGCCTTGACTTCCATGCTGAAAAGTCTTATTTTTTATTTTTATGCATTCAGTATACTTTTCAGTCATACATTTTTGTAATTTTGAAGCATGCAGTCAAAATGAAAATTATGTTTATTCCAGAAAAAATTATTTCCAGAGGACGTAATTTATATACAACTATGTTATATCCGACGAACCTACGGTTTTGGTGGAAAAAATCTTCCATAAGTTTTTTTTTTTACAAAGGAAATCCTTGTTACTTCGTGAACAAATAATTTTATCAGGAAAACTTGTGTACATTTAGAAACGTTTGTAAAACTACAAAAGATGCTTTGTGACTTCTACAAAAAAGTTACAGTGCAGGAACCTTTCGGTAAATATAAGATATTTCTTTGTAGTATTACAAACTTTACCTTTGTAATTTTTTAAACGAATGATTTGAGAAAGAAGATCTGCGTACTTTTATAAGTATTTGTAAATTTAAATCTTTGCAAATTTTACACATTCTTTAGAATGTACTGAAAATGTTAAATGGTTTTAATTAATAAACATAAACAGAGTGAAAGTTTTAAACTCTTCCATAAAAAACAAAGATCATCATGTCATGTATGTGTGAATGTTTGTAACTCTTAATTATCGTTGAAAGATCTGAAGAATACAAATTTTTCTACAACTACATTACAAAAACGTATCTCGTAAGTTATCAAGCAAAACATTTTACAGAGAAGCCTTTGTACTTGTGTTAAATTACAATTGTACGGAGTCAAAGTTTTTTTTACAGTGTAGAAACCTCTTGACTTAAAAACAGATTCCTACAATCCTTACAGTTTACAAACTTAAAACCAAAAAGTGTCTTACAACGTAAAAACACAAATATTAACAATCATAAGTTATAAACACACACGCTAGAGTTACTTGACGTAGACCTGACATAAGGTCCATCTTAAGTGTTCTAAGTTATGGCGTCACCATGTTTTCGACGGGTTTTACGAAACTGTTGCATGATTTGACACAGTTAAAATAATGCAAGCCAACGAAATTCTCGTACTAGAATTCAGTTTTTTGTCGTTATCGTAAATGATTACCAAAGCAACAAAAAATCCATTTAGATACCAGAATTTGTGTATAAGTTAGTGTGTCCCGCGAACGAGCACAGTTTCCTGACAGCTTGTGAGGCAAGCGGTCTTTTAAGAAACTACGTCTATTATATTCTATCCGTAAAACCTTGCAGGATCTATAAGATCCTCGCAGTAAATTGAGCAGTACTGAAGCCGATGTCTATGGAGATAAAAATAACTATTGTGACTCCAAGTGTTGACTTAATGTGGAGTTGAAATCTATACTTTGAGTTTATTATTATATTAAAGACCCTGGCAGAATGAACAGTGCTGATGGCAATGCTGATGGCTGGTGAGCTCCGATTGGCCTGTTATTTCACCAACACACCCGCAACTGTTGGCTGATGGCTGACGGCTGGCCGAGATCGGCAAACTTTATATTTTGATGGCTGGTCAGCTCACCAGCCATCATGTGATCATCACCAGTGGCCAATCAGAATTGTGTACACCTGCGCACGCACTAAATGACAGGTTGTTTACTAACAGCATAGCAGATTGCAAGACCACACAAAAAATGCTTACAAATTCCAACGCCAACTTGAAATGTTTGTCAACAACACTAAATTGAAATTTTTCTCAACAACTGACGTCAACAACAGCTGATGTTGAAGACAGCTGACTTACGAAATTACAACATGGCGGCCGAATTTACCGCTACAAGTGGCGATGAATCGAACAGTCTACCAGCCATAACAACGATCATTGTGATTAGTTTATTTGGAATCTGCCATCAGCACTGCGTCCACATAGTTAATTAGCTAGTCTATCCACCACTTGGAGCCCACCAGCCGTCAGTATTGCCGTCAGCACTGTTCATTCTGCCAGGACCTTAAGGGAGATCATTACCTGCCGTCTTCGAATGTTCAAACTTTCGCTGTAGGTTCCATATAGTGAGATTTATTAAAATTTCTCGTCTGATATGGCGCAAGTATTATCTTCTTAAGCATTACCAAATCGCAGCAACTTCAGTACCATTGTTAGTTTTGCCTTGTAACCTTCCGGAGGAAAAATGTATTTTCTCTAAGGATAGTCACAAGTGTAGTACAAGCAATTGTAGTCAAGCAATACCAACTGTATATAATGTAAGAACCTATTACTTCTGCCTTGTCGAAACATAAAACGTTATAGAAAATTTGTAGGCCAAATTAAATGCAAACATTCCGTTATTTCAAAATGGCAGGTACTGATCCCCTTTAACACTGTTATGTTTACATTAACCAATGGAAAAATATATACAATTTCCAATGGGGGTGTACATATACATACACACAGATGAATTCAACTGCCATGTATAGCCTATAATATAGGTTGACTGCATGTGCGAGGTACATATACATTGATTTTAGCAGTCCAGAATAACCTGGCTATGGAATGGTGATGGAGGTGACGCACAATTTCCACAGAAAACAATACTAGTGTAACTGACTGATACTAAGGTTAATTCTACTACATATTAGAACGATAAATGTTAAAAGTTTGGTACACAGAAAATTTCTGCCGCTTGAGCGCTGGTATCGGTAATGGGTGCAAACTGACAAATCACAGCGTTTTCCTGAAATTTAAGTTACGTAAATTTGATAATTTAAAGCACGAAATTGGTTTATTCCCATTTTAAAATTAAGTTTAATGATTTTTGTCATTTTCAAGACTATTTAAATTTAATTAGAGTTTTGTATTTTTCTGGTCCTTTAGTAATTGCATCGAAACTAGTAGCAGAAATTTTCCCCGCGCCAAATTCTCCCATAAGAAAACACATTTTCTTTCTATCCTGTAGTAGAATTAATCTTACTAATACCAATAATTTGTAGAACATACGTTAAGGCAGATCCGTCTGGCAACGCTGTTCCCCGTTACCGCGACGCCGACGGCGTGTCCAGCAGGTTGCGTCGCCCGGAGGCCAGGCGCACCGTTAGCGCCCAGTCGTCGCCGTGAAAATTAACTATGGCAACGCTCAGCAAATGTTCGTAATGAGTTGAAGGCGAGGGTCTTCGGCCGTTGTGCCGCTAATTTGTCACGCTCGTGTGACGACGAGGCCGTCAAGCACTAGAATTAAATGGCTGCCTGGGTAGGACGCATTTTGCGTCTTCGAGGCTTGGTTGGAACTGCTAAAACGGATAGGACGACAGAGCTCGTACATCACGCCTCACCCGTCTCTAGGAGCAAGTCACTAGACTGGCGTACTGTCATCTCGCCGAAAACTCGTCTCTATGAGACACTCTAGCAGTGATCCTAATATTTTATGTCATAATAGTAAAGATAACGGTGTATTACGATATAAAAATAAACTTTAGAGGTCGAGACCACTGAGACCTTCCTGTGGCCAAATCGTGATCACAGAAAAGCAACAGCAGAAACACAGGCGATCCGGGTTCGATTCCCGGCTGGGTCGGTCCCCGGATTTTTGTATGTGGGAATCGTGCTGGACGACGCCACTGATTTGCAAGTTTTCTCGGGTAACTGCCGCTTCCCCTGCCCTGTCATTCCGGCGCTGCTCCATACATCATGTCACCCATCACAAGTGCCGAAGATCTAAATATATAGTGCTGACAAAAATCTCTTCACTTACTTTTACACTTCTGTACTTCAGCCTTATCACAGAAGGTGCTCAACTGGACCCAGGTTTCTGTCTGAGGTATTCAACTACTCTCTTCGGCAATAAGTCTGACCATCTTGGTATACCCTCGGTGTCAAGTACAAGGGGATTGACTTGTCATTGCTTTGCCACGGTCTAAAAGTAAAACAGACGTGAAATGACGTGGCGGCTCATTTGATACGGGCGAACTTCACCGCTCATTGGCTGCCCGAGGCTGTTGATGCCATCCCCGTGTTTGTTTGGCACCTGCTTGTTACGGCATGTTTCTTATTGGACTGGCTGCCGTCTAGCAGGCCATTGTCTTACGCTGATTGGCGGTAAGCGTTTCCGCCACGTTGCTGTCCAGTGAAGCCAATTTGCTGGCGTGTGTGACTGAGTTCGTCGTCCTACCGGCTATTTCACTTCTGTACTCCTAAATGTTCTGTGGCTCTGCCCAAGGTAGCCGGAAAACGTGCATAGCTCGCGACTGCAGAACTTAGAAGGCGAACATTGTAGTTTTTCGAGATTTACAGTGCAACAAGTCCGTTTCGATGTTTCTTGACTTGAAAGAACATTATTCATGTCGGAACTCTGGGCTTCATTTTCAAATGGGCGATTGTCGCAACGAATTTCAGTCTTCCGTCAGTCATACCGACTGAAGTTCGCATCACCAGTTGCAAGTTTTCTACAAGGAATTCAATTACTGGACGAAGTGGTGTATGATCGGGTTTTTACGATATCAGCTGAGCGTGTGCCGTCATATATGCAATCTATGTGAAAACTGCAGCTTTAATAGTTTTCAAAATTCACTAATAAACTTTTTTTTTTACTAAAACCATGAACACTATCGTGTACAGCTGTAAAACAACTACCCAAACAGTAATGGATGTTTTACACTCAGTATTACTGTTACCTTACTACATAAAGGAATGCTACCATTGATAATGGGAAACAATTTTACCATATATATCTTCATAACATTTCTATACATCAGTGTGGTAAATTTACAATTTATTACAGTGTAATAATAATTACTGTGTGAGATTTTCTGTAAGATGTAGCTAAAACGTAAACGATATAAAATAACTAAACATTTTTGTTCCAATTTTTTTGTAACAAGCACTTAAAATATACGAAGTTTATTACTTGTAACCCAAATGTTTTGTAAATATGTTCTCTGCCCTGACTGCAACCGCTATTAAAATGTAATCTATAATTTAATGCCAAGACGTCTCAATACAATATATCAATTATCAGAATAACCATAAATAAAGCCTAGAGTTTTTATATCGTTTTCATTCGTTTTTGTACATATTTTCATGGTGAAAAAAGCACAAAATATATTAGTTTGAGTAATGCAAATACATATCCATTTGAACTAACAAAATATTTTGTTACCTAAACAAAATAAAATATGCTAAAATCTCGTTTTGGACACAGCAATATACATATTTATTGACGATACCAGTCAGTAATATGTTTAGTTGACCCTTTTGTAATAATTAGTTTGGGAATACACAAGTGAACCTAATGTTATTGTGTGTACATCTTGATTTGTGATCACGCCCCAAGAGTTTGTAATATCTTCGTCAGTTAGAATATATCAGTATTTCTAAGTATAGTGAATGATACTCCAAGCAATATTATTGAAACAAATTTTTACATAAACAGAACAATAAATGTCTAAAAATTGTGAATATGCGTCTGCATGAATTTTATGAATTTGAAATGCATGTACCCAT
>PNEQ01014545.1:13540-25919 GCA_003012365.1 Medauroidea extradentata
GCACTATGGTTAAAAAAAAAAAAAAAAAAACACAACGAAGAAGGCCTAATATATTTTCAGCCTGAATTTTTGATTGGTGCGACACATAACAACCGATTTGGTTGCAGAAGCAGATTTTGTTTGACTATACTAAACTTGTGGTATCATTGAGCTGCCTTTGTCAGTTCTGTTTCTTGTCACGATAATAAATTTCCTCAATTTATTCTCATCCCCATCAGGGAATAATGAGTATGTTACGAAGCGTTCAAAGACGAGTACAACTGCTAGTAGTCGCTTGTAAGTAACAGTCTTTAGCCTATATAGCATGGCGAGAAATTTAATTACCACGACTTGCAAGCCCATTGTGCGCGATAATTGAACGTGCGCTCTTTTAATTGTTAGCTATCTTGTTCCTCTAGTTTTGTTCGGTAGGACAGGAGAAGATAGAGCGAGTGCATCGCTTCTTTTACGGAACAAGAACAATGTAAGTGCCTATTGTACTGTGTGTGAAATACGTCTTGTTCTTTTCAGACACCACCTTTATGAAATGAGTCAGTGTGTTGCTTGGTAGAAGACTGATTAAGATAATGCAAGGCGTTATGCGACTTATTACACTGTTTTACCTGTGAATTGCAGTGGCTACATCTATGTAATACGGCAAATTGTTGTACACTCTTCATTACGTAATGTTATTGATTTAATTAAAATCAATAATATTCCATATATAGCAAGGTGTTTTGTTTAATTTTGAGCCGAATGCTTATACTGAAGGTTATATTCCAAATGGAGGAAACGTAGAAAGCAAACACTCGAAGGAACTATATGCACTGTTAAAAATTTCCGTAAATTCACGGAAATATTTACAGAAAAGTACCGTAATTTTACGGAAGTGGCTTCCGTATTTTTTGTTTACGGAAATGTGTCCGTATTGCCAGTTTACGGATGTTTGACCGTAACTTTCCGTAAATTCATGGAAATATGTTTCTGCAATTTTAAAGCATATTTTACTGTGTTTCTTTAAAAAAAACGTGGTATTAATAATTACCATGAATCCTGGAGTTAATGTGTGTGCACAGTGGTACTAAGCTAAAAGAAGACAAGACAAGCTAAGGTAATAGAAGTTAAGTGTTGCTTCCTGGTTGTCCACACTTTGCCTCAAAGAGAAGAGCAATACAAACAAGGACTCGGTTCGCGCATGGACAAAGGGCCAAACAGTCCAGTAAGTGACGGAAGTGTTCAGAGTAGTGACCAAGTGGGCGTTTTGACCCAACTGGGAGCAAAACCAGCATAAGGTGCATTTGAATAGCAATAGTCCCCTCTCCCCCGGGTGCTGCTATTGGTCTACAGAGCCATTAGGGGGGCGTGTCCTAGGCTGGGATTGGTTGTTGGGGTCTTTCGGTACGAATAGCACCTAAGTTCCATGAGGTCTGTGATTGGCTGAGGGCTCAAGCCCCGCCCTAGCAGGGGTTGGGCAGAGGAAAGAGGGGGAGGGGAAGTGAGGGGAGTGGACCATTTTGGTACAAGTTATGCCTAAACACCATAAGGGGGAAGTGGATATCTGCCCCCTCTCCAGCACCCTATACTTGTACTAGCCTATCTCTACCCTTATTGCATACCCCCTCCGTGTCATAACCCTCCTCTCCTTATGATATACCACTGTCCTGTCTTAAAGCATCACCTGTATCCTTTCCTGCCCCCTCCCTTTCCTTAGAACATACCCTTCTAGCCTACCCCACTCAATGGCCACACACATCTTGTGTTCTCCTTGCTTCAACACAGCTGAAAAAAATCGCTCCTGTTCTCTGTGCTTCACGCTAGGGTTTATGTACCTTTAAAGTTATTTATTTCTACAAAATAAAATCTTTTTCTCATAATGTAACTAATGATGTTCTCTAAAATCAGGATGTCAAATACAAAAGTTGTCTCATAAAGTTTATATCTTACCACTGCATGGAACTCACTTACATTTAAATTGTCACTTTGGTACAGTGGTTAGAGCTTCTGCCTGGCAACTATAAGGTCGTGGGTTCGAATCCCAGCAAATACGAAACATTTTTCAGATTATTAAATTGTGCTTGAGATTCTCGAGATATCATAGTTAATAAGTAAATGTAGTATTTCTGGAAAATGGAGTGCCAGTAGATTAAAGAAATTTAATATTTTTGTAGAAAACGGATTGTCCGTAATTTTACGGAAGGTTCCGTAATCAAGAAAAACTGGTGTCCGTTACTTTACGAAGATTTCTGGATAATTTTTTGCCTGTACTTTTCCGTAATTTCACGGAAATTTTTTCTAACAATGTGTGTCATACTTTCTTCAGCTGAAGCTGCATAAATAATTCGTTTATTCAGATTTTTTCTCCGTGCATCAAATTAAGGTAATATAATAACTAAACAAACTGTAATTTGGTTTCAGATGTTTATTTTAAAAATGCAGCTTTTTCTATGTGGCTGTGATGCTTGCAACGAACAAGTTGTCCCAAAAAATTATCGAGTCATGTGTAGCTAATTTGTTTTCTAGAACACCGATTGCTTAACCACTCGCAGATTTTATTTATTATTTTTTTTAGTATGACGCGACGCGTGTGGAAGTAGGGGTCTATTTTTCAAAACTTCGTAAACAGAAAGTACCTAAACAGAGATCGTAAGTTGTCCGCTGGCTCTTGCGTTCCGGGGCTTCATAAATGTTGTTAACCTTCAAATTTGTTGTGAACAACATAGAGAGCAGTAACAGTACAACTCATTTATGGACCAGGCATCACTCCAAAAGCGAACCAGCGTTTTATTAGTACACGTCCTTTACAAATGAAAGTTAGTACACGCATTTGAAACCATTAGGTACTTCATTAGTTTACTTACGTTCTTCATTGGCTCCGAAGTATGAACATGCACGCCAGTTGTGCAAGTACAGCTCTCGGCATAAAAAAGTACGTCGCAACACCTAAAAGGATAAATTAAAGCCACGCCCGGTAGTTTTACAGTGATTTTGAAAATATTTTTTCTCAAAGTAACATCCTTTTTGTATCGATGAATCCATGCATTGTTTTGCCACAAACGAATAGTAAATTGTACCTAATTTTTTGGTAGCGATAAACCTCGTTTGTCCCCAGATATTTTGCACCCTAATATCACAAATTTCGTCATGAAAACACTCCAAAATCAAGCAATTTTTTTTTCGAACGAAATGTTTATTATTTTGTAAAACGCCTTCTCTTAGTCTTGAATTTTTTCAAAGAATTGCATTTGAAAAGTTTTGAGTTTTTTGCACCAATGTGAAAAAATGTATTTAGCTTGGCCCTACTTTGTATCTGGGAGAGTTAAGGCTGCGGTGGTGCAGTGGTAAGATCGCACTCGCTTCCCATTACGTAGATCCGGGTTTGATTCCCAGCGGAGCCGATTCCGATGTTTCGTATGTCGGAAACATGGCGGACGTCGTAGTTGGTTGGCAGATTTTGTCCGGGCACTCCCGGGCAATCCGTCGCTTGTACATAGTGGGACTTTGTTCAGCTTTATGCTAACCCTCTGGGTAACCAAATCAGAAGTCTGGGATGTGTTTCCTTGTCCTCTGGTACCCTCCCCAATATACCGAGTGTTTCTTAAATATGGGGACAAACTCCGCATGCGTGTTCCTCATGAAAATCTATGACGAAAACATGTTTTGTACTTTTCACGTAAACACAATATTAAGGGAGTAATGGGCTTCTGAACATCGACTTTTAAAACAGTATTTTCCCAAAATATCGGAAACTAATTGACATAAAAATTCAATATGTTCAGCAATACTTAAAGCTACTGGGATCTGCAAACCAACAGCAAATTCTGGTTGATTCCTTCCACCCTTATGAAAATAGTAGGGGTGGCTACCCTCAGACCTCTCGCCTCCCACCAGTGCGATCCGGGTTCGATTTCCGGCGGGGTCGGTTCCCTGATTTTTGCATGTGGGGATCGTGTCGGACGATGCCGCTGGTTGGCGGGTTTTCTCGGGGATCTCCCGTTTTCCCCGTCCATTAATTCCGGCACTGCTCCATACTCACATCGTGTCACCCCCCACCAGCTTTAAAGACCTCGATGTTGGGCGCTGACCAAAATCTCTTATTCACTCACTCAACAGTAACGACAAAATTATCCTATATTTACGATGTATAAAATTCTACCAGTTAGGTTAAAGTTCCAAAAATTTGCCCAGAAGAATAGTTATGACAAAATACAAAAATTCAAGATGGGGACTATCACTCACTCTTAAATGCACGTTCAGATAAGTCGTTGACAGGAGCGTTGTACACTTAGAGGCGATGAAGTGTGTGGTGAGTGACCAAAATTCGGCCTTAATGCCCACTTTCTCTCAGGCCTCGATAGTCCAAAATAGCCTCACGCAGACGGAATCCTTATAACGCGTTTTAAATTGTATACTGGGAATTTATCACGCTGTAACAGCTTAATTAAAACATTTGAAATTCGATCTAAAAGTATTACTTCTCCAAGTGTGTAGACTGGCATACTGGCTACCTGTCATGTTAACAGAAAATTGATAACAACAATATGTGTCTACTTTTTTTGACGTATTGGGAGTGCAATGTTTAAATCTAGGGCACCGAGGTAACAAATACTTACGTTAGAGTCATACAATATTCCAGTACTTTGTCATCGATACTTGTCATGTTAACATTACGGAATATGTGATAGTTCTTATTGACAAGTTCCAGGACTGTATGTAAACAAGCTACTTCTCGCACTGGTGTTATGTAACTAACGAGCGAACCTTAACCTGTTATAGCCTGTCGTCCTTCAGCATTACGGGTACAAGGACATCTCACTAGCGTGCTACTGTCGATGATTTCTATCCACTGTCGGACGTTCCTCAGCTTCATGCCTACTCTTCGGTCGTGCCACACTGAAGAAAATACTTATTAGTCACTACAAAATTTTTTGTTAAAATGGTTCTTACCAAATTTTTGTGTAGTGACCACAAACATTTTTTGCTGTCCCCAATAAAATTTTGCAGTGACTACAAAAATATTTTGTAACCACTACAAAATAATTTGATGAGGGCCATATTGACAAAACATTTTGTAGCCGCCACTAAACAGTTTTTTCTGAGCACGTTTGCACGTGTATTGCTCACATTTACTGGACAATTTTTCCAAAACTTAAAATCGCGTGTTTGGTTCTTATTTACAAATGGAAGAACGCGCTGAATCCAGAAAAACTGCTCATATATTAAAAGAAAATATCACCGTGTGTGGAATTCTCGCAACATTGACTGAAGTCTCGAATATTTCCACACAGCACAAACACTTTTGTTGCCATAACAAAATATTTGTTTACATATGATTTACAGGTAAGCTGCTTTGCCGTAAATATATTTTTCGTTTCAAAGTTTCAGCAATCGTAACAAAAATTGTGTTATTGCGAAGATCATTTATTTGAAATCTTTGTTGTGAACATAGTTGTCGTTTCTTTTACGCAAGCTCTACGTTGAAAAAAATTTTATCTTTCCTACGAAGAAGCTTTATTATTTTAAAGAAATGTGACACAAACCTTAATTTTCTGACATTTGTTTTGCAGTAAGGCAATTTTTCTTTACAGCAAGCTAAATATCTTTGCGGAAAAGTTACTTTGTAGTTAATCATATTTTAACAAAATTTTGTTCTAGCAACGGAAGTGCTTTTACTATGGGGAAAAATTAAAAGGTGTTAGAATGGAAATGTAATATTTCATATTCTTTAATAAGAGAGTCAGTTACAGCCTCGTGAGCCTAAATATACGTGTACAACTGTCGCCTTACTTTCCCGTCGAGAATAATGTGATCAAAAATGTGACATGTTGCCAGTGTTTGATAAGACTCGTTGATCATTTTGATGACATTATATATTATTCTTAACAACTATTGACGTTCTAATTTCAGGTAATTTTCTATTTAAACTGGTTTAGATAATAATATTGCTTCTATTATACAATTTCTTCGTCATAATTGTCATGGAAAGCTTTATAAAAACCTACAAATGTTAAGATTTCTGCGATGAAAATAATTGTGGAAATATGTAAACTCATTATCCTGTACTACGAAGTATCGATGCATGGACAAGAAACATTTTGCAGAAAGGAAGAGGGAGACAAAATAACACTGCACTTGCTAAATTTAATTTGATAGCATTTTTAGGACTTAAAGATATACAGCATCGTACCGTACTTCTGTCTGTTTTTACAGTCCCAGGATACAGGTTGGCAACCTTAATAAATACCTACATACAGGCCAGGAAATTTGATTTTCCTAGCGCTAGATTTAAAAAGAAATTACTTAACTAGCTTCGAACCAGCTGTGAACATTGTATTAATATGTAATGATATATTAATTTAAGACTTTGGTGAAAATAATTCTGCAACAGTTTGTCTCAATGCCGTACGGGCACACTGCAGCACTGCTTCGTGGATATTAGCAGAATGCATTAGTGCCAACAGGAACAAGGTTACTGCGACACCGCACGTCTGTGATTTGCGGGTAGAACCCTAGACGCTGAGAGTTATAAACAGCCAATCACTGACCATGAAGCACGGCTGCATATGTGCACATAAGGCACTGAAACAAATGGTTTCATAATTATTTTCACCAAAGGTCACTGGATCTAAAGGTCAGTCTTATTACCATAGCAAAGACAAAAGAAACAATTCTGAATTTGCCCTTGGTTGAAAGAGTGTTTTCAAATTCCTGGCGAGAAACAAGTGTTTGTTTTTCGTGGCGTCACTTGAACGAGGTGGAGAGGCGGCGAGCGGTAGGTATCTCAAGGACGTCTCTGTATTTCTTAATATCTTGTCGGGAGATGTCTTGTCATTAGAACCCGCGACTGCCTTCTATTTCTCTCGGACGAACCCGTGCTATATGCGATCTTCTTTTAACTGAGCACTTTTGTAACCCTCATTATTTTCTTCTTTTAACTAATTCGTACCCTTCCTCCACTTTTTTAATATAAACACACGAATGTATGTAATAAACACAATGTATGTTTCATCACAGTACTAAAAAAATTCATGCCAAGTGCCACAGATCTCTCTTTCTCTCTTACACTATATATATATATATATATGTATATATATATATATATATATATATATAAGGTAAGACGTTATGATATGCTAAACCGGCGGATGTGAATTTCTGAAGTCAAATAAATAGGGAAACAACAATACAACAGTGGGTCTATTATGATCCACGACGGAGCTAAACCACTGAGTATATCTATACTCAATGGCTAAACACTCTCAAATTTGGAGTTGGGAAATGTGTAATTAGACGATAAAATCTTAGTCATATGTAATTGAGTACCGAAATTTCGTATATAGGCTACAGACATAGGAACAGACTGCAGCGGAAAATTACGTTTCAAAAAGAACATCCCTTCATATTTTTACTAGGGGTTGACAACATCTTCAGGTTTAGAACTTTGTTACCCTCCACTTGAAGTGACCGGACATCATATTTAGGTAATCAGGACGTAATCATTAATAAAAAAATAGTCGTCGTGAGAAAAACAAACTGCTAATGCGAACCGTTTCCTCAGAAATCGCATGTTAATTTGGGAACTCGCAATGTTGTAGCCTGGGAGGTAGGCATCCGGTAACAATGTAGAGTTTTACAGTACGTATATTCTTGCTACATACGCACAAAATCTTAGTCACGTTATCCGAAGACACGTACTGTAAAACCCTACACTGTTACCTGCTGCCTACCTCCAAGTACACCACAATGCGACTTCCCAAATTAACATGCGATTTCTGAGCAAACGTTTCGCATTAGCAGTTTTTCTCAAGGCGACCTTCTTTATTATCGTTTACATGCTGATTACATGTCATGTCTAATTACTTCAAGTCAAGGGTTACCAAGTTCTAAGCACGAAGGTGTCGTCAACCCTAGTTAAAAAATGAAGGGGTGTTTCTTACAATATATTTTTATGCTGTTGTCTGTCCCTACACCAGAAGCCTGTATACGAAATTTCGTTACTCAGTTACATATGACCAAGATTTTATCGTCCATTTACACATTTCCTACCTACACCTTTGAGGGCGTATAAATCCGTCATACACAACAATAGGCATAATCTTGTATTGTTGTTTACCTATTTATTTAACCTCTGAATGTCATTCCTGCCCGGTTAAAATTTGATAAGACGGTTTTAAAAGTTCTCTTTACCGTGAATAGACTGTGCGCGACTCTGCTCCCTAACAGTCTAAAATTCGTTAGTTTATATTTCTACCGAATTCATATTACCTAGCAGGTGTTCCTTCTAACTACTCTTTCATCTTCTAAAAACCATCGCCCTATATTTTTTGTGTTACAGTATGCAAAATTCCCATTATAATATTTAAAAAATGTCCATTATTATAACATGCAGTAAACAATTCACAGTTAAAAATACGGTATGAGGTACTACATTAAACATTTATACTACGCGTTTAATTTTCTTTATTTGTTTAAAATTGAAAATTACCTTTACTTTCTAATTATTTTTAAATAAATTAAAATCATTCCTGCGAGTGATATTAATTTTCATTTAATACCTTATTGACAATTTTTTTTTCGCTGTGAGTTATCTTCTTAATGTGAATTATATTACGTTTTTGTTAATATGCGGAAATGGTATCATGCTAATACATTACGTAAAATAAATTTTATCAGAGTAATGCGAACAAATAAAAAGTGTTGTCCAGAAATATGTGGCAATGAATTTTTTTCCCGACAAACAGCCTGAAAGTGGACGGTTAAAATGCTTTTAAAATGCGTTGTAGTGGGCAAGGAATTCCTATTTTTTTTGTGAAACTAGTTATAATCAAATCAGATATATGCGAAATTCATATTCTGGCGGTGTGTTGAATTTTGTAGGAGTTTCTCCACCAGTATAATTGTATGGCGACCGCATCTAATAGTTCCGCAGTAAAAATAGTTATTTCGAGAGTGGTTTTACTAGTGCTGAGCCACACCGATTGTGCGGGGGGGGGGGTCTTTATTTTTATTTGCACTGTTTCCCTGCCCTGTGAAGGAAATTTCTTTCCCGGTGGTAATTAAAATTTTACTTGTTAAGAACTGATATACTCCATTCCGTGTTTAATGAAAACGTAGGTCGGTGACGTTTCCGAACGATTACGATGCGAAAGAAAACTTAAAGAGTAATATCTAATCGAAAACCCAGTAGCAGATGTACGGGATCTCTGTATCCGCACTCCTTACTTGTTTTTTTTTTTTTCGACTACATGTGGTTTCTTTCAACTATTTTTAATATAAAAACCTTGTATGCCTGTAAATGGAGAAGTAATTGTTTGTATATTTTCAGTGTGACCTGGATAACAATGTGGTCGACCATGAATACGTACAAGTAGGAGTATAACGTTATGTTTAGTGGCTCGCGCCTGCGTCTTATGCAATCTGTCGTACGTCGCACGCGCCAGTGTTCTCCAGGCGTTCTACGCGACTCTGAGCACAATTAGTTAAATTATACGAACAGTAATTAAGGCTTTCGTACTACAACTGGTCCAAAGAAATTTATGTCTGGAGTTTGAGCACTGTTCCCTAACGTCCGTAATCTTTACGATGTGTGGTGTACATTTTTACAATCCGTGGTGTGAATTTTCGTCCCTTTCAGATGTACGAATTCTCTCGATTACTTACAGAATCACCTCTTTTCGCTGTGTTTGCATGTCTTCCATTAAGGTTCTGCTTCTACTCCAGAGAAAGAGAAATGCTGTGTTAAAATTTTCATGATTTTTTTAAATTATGAATTCTTCAGCATGTAACGCACGAGGAAAACATAATATGTAACATTCATAATACGTTTTGGCAATTGTTTGACTTTACACAATTGTTTCTGCTACACTAGACAAGTTGGTAATATAATTTTTTCCAATTATACTGATAATATATCAATAAATATGTGTGCATATATGTATACTATACACATATAGTGGTGTCAAATTTCATGTCAATATTATGGGGAACAGAAAATGTTATATAGACACATAGGTTCATAAACGCATAGTTTATGCACTATAGCTCGCAATACATGATATACGGTTGATAGCGAGGGTTGGATCACGTCGGTGTCTAATGTCATTACAGCAGACCATTATATACTCCGCTATGTCATATAACATTTTCTGTTCCTCTAGACCTGAGGATTGTTTTCCCCAAAATACTGACACAAAGTTTGACAGCACTCTGTGTATTTAACATATAAGGATTCGGGTGAAACTTTGTTGCAGCAGAACTGCAAGTAAAAAGTACACAGTTCGTTACAGCGTACTTCCCGTGTCGGAACACTCAGATTCGTTCCCCTCAGTTGCTGGAAAGACGCAATGCCATGTTGTTGTCTCCTGGCCGCCAAGTTGGCGAAACTGTTGTACGTGTTCAGGGACGGACGTGGGCGAGAGATCAGTATTCGTACTCACGAAGAGTCTGCTGCCTCTTCGCCGGTGAGAAATGCTTTGACGCGTGCACGCAGCGCCAAACGACACCGCAGGATTCACGCCCATTGTGACTCAACAGTCGGGGCACGCCCTCTTCGTAATAGCCACACTACTCTGTGCGACAACCTGGGATGGCAACTACTGTGTGCGACAACTTGAGAAGGAAACATTTCTCTTTATTCTAGATGATTTATAAAGACCCCCGGTTTTATGCCGTTAAGCTTAATAAAGGACGGTTTACAAACTATATTCACCTAAATAAACGACACAACCGTCCATGCCCGTGCTGGAATTCAAACCCAGGACCTCTTGCACCGGCCTCGCTATGTAGGTCGGCGGGAAACATTTGACTCTTACACCAAAAGAAAAATATTGTTACAGGTACCATACTTATGTTAAAATGTGGGCAACAGTCACATTTAGTTGTTGGTACTATCTATCCTACAACAATCTAGTCCGTACACGTAACAATATTTTCTGTAACAGAAAGGTACTCTTTGCTCCATCTACAGAACAGATTGTTACTTCTGCAGAACAAATCGTTGCAGTAACAGTCAATATAGCACCAAAGAGAACTGTTTTCCTTATTTTTAACAGAAATATGGTACAAACAACAATCATTTCCTTTCAGTGTGATTATCTGAATTTCCGCGTAATCCGAGGTAACTTTAAAAAATTAGTTCCGAACATATATTTTCTGTCAAACGTTTGTTCTTAAGTGTTCAAAGTGTCATATTAGACCTAATTGTCTTCTGAACTATACTTTGAACTTTCCGTTTAAAATGTACTGTACCAGCTGATGCTGTGATACGGTACTCCTCCCGTAGTAAACTACTGTTTACTTTAATTTGAGAAGTCTAACAGCTACCATAATGATTTTGCGATGCCTATTTAGCAAACAAGTTCAATTAATGAATTTTTCCTAAACTATTACGGATTTATTTTGCATAAGGTATGTTGTAAAATTCTTGAATAAATAATTTTTAAAACTGATCTCTTCCACACATTGGCATATTTAAAAATTTAACAAAAGAACTATTTGTTTCTACTCATTTATAGAAACATACTCATTGTCTCCGTTTAATAGTGTCTAACTTGTACTTTCACCATTGTTTTTTTTAACACTGTAAAATACATTTAGTTGAGTAGTCCACTTTCTGTAATGTACACGTAGTTTACAATCAGTAAGTTTATAACGTCTCCCGAAAGTTTAGTTTGGGAAACGAAAATTTCCAAACCAAGGTCTGCTCAAAGAGTTAACAGCACTGTGCGAAACTGCAGTTCTGGAGACTTGTGTTTTGTCAACTAGAAATAGCGGAAATTAATATGAACTAGTTTTGTTTAAGAATAAAAATGCAAATGTAAGAAAAATCACGGTATTTATATTAGTTAAATTAATATTAATAAGACACATACACTGTTTTTTTTTTTTACTTTTACAAAGAAAATTTTTGGAAACTCAGTTGTCAAAGAATTCCCTTGTAGAATTACAATGGTTGTCCTTGTAATAAAATACAAAGTATATGCTAGTAAAATTACAAGGAATAGCCTTGTAGTTGTACTTTCAATAAGGAAAAGATTAATTTAAATGCTCATTAAACTTCATAAATAACACTGAACTTATTTATCAAATAAATTTTGAACAAAGGACGGTTACATGGAAAAATTTAAAAATGGAAAGAAGACTTGGGGTGCTTAGGTTCGAACCACATTCCATGCGTTTTGCGTCCACGCATTTTACCCCCTTTTTTTTTTTTTTTAATTAACTAATTTATTTACACGAACATATTACAACACAATTGCAAGCCCAATGATAAGAATGTTGTCACCGAACACAACAAATAATAGAAAACATAAGCACTGTAGAACTGTTACAGAACAGGTATAGTACACAGAGATTCAATATCTTCGAAAGGTCCTGTAATAGACTCACAATTATTGGTAGGACT
>PNEQ01014546.1:0-25819 GCA_003012365.1 Medauroidea extradentata
AAAAAAAAAAAAAAAAAAAAAAAAAAAAAAAAAAAAAAAAAAAAAAAAAAAAAAAAAAAAAAAAAAAAAAAAAAAAAAAAAAAAAAAAAAAAAAAAAATTAAAAGATCTAAAATATTTTGACAAGTATAACATTGAATGCTTCGTTGCGAAAATTTGCTAAAATATCACTATTTTGCACCTTGAAATCCTAATTTCCCCGGGGGAAACCCCCGGATCAACACCCTCTCTTGAAAAGGGTGGTCAGTCTTCATCATATTATTCTCAAGTTAACCCCCCTCTTACACAAATCCTGGCTACGCAACTGGCAAAAAGGATAATAGTAAAACACTGCACGCCAGCTAAGTAACTTGCGCGGAGAGGCGATAATGCATTACATACGCCGGTCAACGACAACCTTATCGATTTTCTGCCTGACACACAAACGCAGCCTGTCTAGGAGATGGGGCCATAATATAACCAAAATAAATCTAAACCAACTGTCACAGGGGCCGGTGATAGGAGGAGAGATGTCTGGTTCAAGAGCCAAGAATGAACGAATGCTCCCGAGCATTTCTGAGGAGCGAGAAAGTTAACGCGACCCAGGTGTTTGTTTCATCGTTGAACAGGGCTGTCTTAGCTACACACTCACTCAGCCATGCGGTTCGTCGTCTGACCGCGCATTCAGTCGCAGAGACCAATGTTGCCAACTAGTTTAGTGGCGCATATAATACAAACCTTCCAAAATTATACTACCTTTAAAGTTTTCCGTACAACTACTTGTTTCTTCAAATATAGTATACTTACGTATATACAACAATTAAGAAGGCGTTGTACATAATTAAACGCTAAAAGAATTAATCTATAACTGTAGGTTTCTGGAAGCCAATTTGCGAAAATTAAACAATAGCAATCCTAGACAATAGTTTTAGCCAACGATTTAAACAAATATGTTTTCAGTGTTACGAACTTCTGAGGCACAATCTCTGACGCCGGAACCTCGTGCATTTAACTGCGGCGCAAGAGATCACGCGTAACGAATTAGTAATTCTGGATAAATATTTACTCATAGAGTTGGCAAATACCAATATCTATGATTGCCATTTAGTATTTTATCCATATTGGCTTCGAAAAAAGCGTAGGAATCAATTGGTGTTTTCAGCGATTATTAATCTAACACGCACTCTTAAGAATATGTAAAAAGAGTATTTATTTTTAAATACTAAACTGACACAAGTAGATGCGCGAATATAAATTTGTAATATATTTAGTCCGGGTAAATTTGTAATTTTTTTTATCTTACTGGAGCTCTATTGTACAGCTTTTCCTGTAGTGTAATGTGTTAATACGGTACATACTATGCCACGGACCCAATTTATGCCACAAATAGTATAATTATACTATGGTTGGCAACAGCGTCATCATTTCAGGTTTTTCTTGAGGGGCGCGGGCAAGATATTTTTTTCCGGCGACAATGACCTTGTTGCAGCCTTTTTTTTTTATTAATTAAGCATGTATAAATTAAAAATTGTATTAATGAAACTTCAGTTTTATGTGTTTAAGTTAGCATTATTTAAATAACAAATGACAAAATATATATTTTATGCACTTAAAATACATAATCCAGGGGGAGCATTTGCCCCCTTCCCCCTGTCCACCCTAAATAACGCCCCTGGCTGGCAACAATGGCAGAGACCCGTGTCGTCTGTGCCCGTGGCCCTATGCCACTGTAGGTTTGTGAAGGGTCATGCGGAGAGCCGGAGGGGAAGTGCAGATCAGCGAACTAAGAGGCAGGCGACCACTTCCCCCACTACTCGTCGTCTAGACGAGGTTTTCGGCCGCGCTATTCTCTTTTTTTTTTTAGCTCTCAGATGAACT
Organism: Medauroidea extradentata; assembly: GCA_003012365.1. Lineage (NCBI taxonomy): Eukaryota > Metazoa > Arthropoda > Insecta > Phasmatodea > Phasmatidae > Medauroidea > Medauroidea extradentata. The sequence goes on from PNEQ01014546.1 coordinate 1,856, forward strand.
CTCCACGGGGGACTGCAGTTCGTCCCGTCTGGCTGCACGCACGATAAATCCTCTCGTCTTCGCCCCCCCCCCCCCCCCCCCCCCCCCCCCCCCATTTTCCTTCATCTTTCACACTCGACGGGTGTCAGTTAGAAGGTCTGCCGAACAAAGCCAGTGTACACAATTGAAAACTTTTAACGTTTGACCTTACGTTTCCATTACTGAAGTATTTCGTCAGTACACAATAGAAACGTAAAGTTAAGGTAATGACAGTTGAAAAACTATTGAGGATCGGTTTTTTGAAACGGAAATATTGTGATATAAATCATTATTGGAGACACGGAAATTTCGCGAATTCATTTGAAAAGACGTTAGATTTCAAACTTCTGTACACGATCATTACTTTATCGATTGGATTGTTGTTACTGAAGCTCGTTATTGAGGACTGAGAACCAAAAGCAGGCCTCCATGAAAACGCTCACAGGCTCCCGCTCTACCTTGTCACATGTATAACTGGACACTCTCTGGAGCAGAAACCAATATACAACTAGCTGAGGACTAAGTGATAGTGTATACAGGACTGTGGAATCCAGCCGGCTGGATTTGAACCCGCGAAATCTCCGGGTCTCTAATCATTATACATTTGCCACAAAACCATATCACGTAAACATTAAAAAATATGCCTAGTTATTTAATTATTTTCTACTTATTTAAGTATCTTGCAAAACAAAAGCAACGCCATCTATACACGAAACTTACAAATTCATTTACGAATAATTCTCTAACACTATTCATAAGATTTTTTCGAGTGCATAATTTTTCATGATAACCTAATTCTGAAGAATAAAACGAAACTCAGGAAAAAAACATTTTCCCTTATAAAATACATAATCAGGTGGTCCTTTGTGAACTGCCATCTTGACTTTGATGACTTAGGGTTTCAGTCTGTCGGAAACGTAAAGTCAAGACAGCTTGACTTAAGCTTTGCTGACGCTATTATGTACGACTCGGGGCGGTTCATGCCAAATTTTTCATTATTTAAAAATTGTTGTATTTGCACGAGATAGTGTTTATTTTGTAGACATATGTGATGTCTATATTTTGCTTACTGGAATTTTTTTTGTAACTTTCATAGTTTGTATGTAATGGTATTTCATAGTCGAAATTTGCACATTTCTGTTTTATGAATTTAATCAAAACCAACAAACTCAACAACATGAAATAATTCACAATGAAAAACAATGGCATTGGCTATAGCAACACGCGTATAAAAATACAGACGTTAAAATGTTTGCATTTTAAAAAAAAAGTTACTGATGTTAACAAAACTTTTCTTCAAATTCAATATTTTTTTTTTTTAAATACAAAAATTTTAGCTTCTGTGTTTTTATACACGTGTTGATGCAGCCCATGACATTGTGTTTAAGAGTGAATTATTTCATGTTGTTGAGTTTGTTGGTTTTGATTAAATTCATAAAACAGAAATGTGCAAATTTTGACTATGAAATGCCATTTTATACAAACTATGAATGATACAAAAAATTCCAGTAAGCAAAACATAGACATCATTTATGTATACAAAATAAACACTATCTCGTGCAAATACAACAATTTTTAAATAATGAAAAATTTGGCATGAACCGCCCCCTTAAGAAACCAATTATCGAAAGATGCCAATGACCACGAGGCAGAACCACAGATGTGCACGTAAGGCACTGAAACAAGTTAACGAAAAATTCTTTTCATCAAAAATCAGTAACTCTATCCGTGAGGTTGAATTCCGGTAAACGACATTAGGGCGCGTTATACAACAATTTTCATCACCATGTTTTAATTGTTGTATTTGTACCAGATTTTTTTTCTTGTTTTAGACACAAGTGAGAGTGAGTGAGAGGTTGTGGTCAGCGCTCAACATCGAGGTCTTTAGCGCTGGTGAGGGTAGACATGAGGTGAGTAAGGAGCAGCGGCGGAATGAAGGGGCGGAGGAAACGGGAGGTCCCCGTGAAAACCCGCCGATCAAAAGCATCGCCCGGCACGATTCCCACATGCGAAAATCCGGGGACCGACCCCGCAGGGAATCGAACCCGGATCGTCTTGGTAGGAGGCGAAAGGTCTGACCTCTCGACCACCGTGGCCCCTTTTAGACACAAAATATGACAAAATTTTGCTCTTATAATTTTTTTCATCTCGCGCAGTTTTTCCGTAATGGCTCATTAGCCAAAATGTTGATGTTTCCGTTTTAAAGACGACACTAAAACCAACTCACTTACCAAACTGAAAAAAGTCACAGTGAATAACAATGTTGTAGGCTGCAAGTTCAACTATGCTAAACCGGAAAGTAAAATAATCTTTGTATTTAAAATAAATATACTGAAGTTTTTAGTTATATATTTTAATTTCTGCAGTTTTATTTAAACACAAAAAGTTTTTATTCTTCGTTTTTGTGTACGTGAAATTGTAGCCTACGACGTCTTTATCCACTGAGAATGTCTTCTGTTTGGTATGTCTGTTGGTTTTGGTGTAGTCCTTAAAACGAAACAAGAAAATTTTGACTTTAACAAGCTATTACGCAATAACTATGTGAGATAAAAATATTTCGTAAAAGCAAAATTTAGTCACATTTTGTGTATAAAATAAGAAAAATATCTGGTACAAATAAAGAATAAAATCATGTTGTTGAAAATTGCTGTACACGCGCCCTTAATGAAAATGTTCGGATGTCACTTTTTGAGGAGAAGGGCAGAAGAAAGCTGAGTAAATATCACTAGAAAGAAAGAAGTAAAACAGAGAAATGGGTAGAAAGTGCCGTACACTATCGTAACCATCGGGGTACAGTTGCATCGTTAATTGTTTCTTGCAATTAGGGATTCCGTTCCGTTTTATCCTTCATCCTCGTTTATAAATACACACATCTGTGCATGCAGTTCTAATTACCTTTATCTGAGTTTAAGCTTGTTTTTTTTTATTCAGGAGTATATATCAGAAAACTTGAAGATGCGCCTTCTGCTGGAACTAACCATTCAATACGGAAGAATGAATGCTTTAATAGTCGCATGTTACACTTTATATAACAAAGTAATGTACAATACCCGGCATAAAAATTCACCGGTAAAAATAAAGAAACAGGTACACCGAACACTATACAAGAATAATGATAATTACAAGCAGGAAGAGGGAGATGAAACGATAATTTGTAGCATTTAATCCCGCCAGAATCAGACATGCAGGAAGGTGCATAAGAAGTAGATATTTCGTGTGGAACTAATGGCGCCAAACTGACAGTGTTCCCACGTGCACATGCACCGAGCGCAAATTAACGGACCATTAGAAGGTCAAATCTCAGAATATTAAGTTGATCCAACACAGAAGTATAGCCAGTTTTAGGAACAAGCAGTTTTGATGATTAATGTCGAATTTACATATTTCTTAACGTGTACTTGTCCCTCAAACGTTTCTTAGAGCTGAAGTGAACTTTAATTGTTCCAGAATAAAAACAGCCTTGAAAAAAATTGCGCCATTCTTTCCTAGCACAATCTTGTACACTGACTTAAAAAAAACTGGTGGCTTTATTTAACATGTTCAGCAGGGTCTTACACCTGTGTATATAAATAAGTTACTTAATGAACTTGCATGAGTATTACAAATAAAATGAAATAAATATACCATCTTAAGGCATATGACAACACAAATATTACAAACAAGTATTAAGTATAAACACAGGTTTCCTCTTTGCTTCTTAAAATCTTTAAGAAATTAATTAATTTATACGTCTGGTAATTTATACATACTCTGATATTTAAAGGGACTGTCTGGATGGATCTATTTTGCGTGTTGAGTCCTAGAAGCGGTAAGAATGACACAGCACTCGCATCACCCCCCCTCCCACCTTTAGGCACAAGTCACAGAACTGGAGTGCAGTCTTCTCGCCGACGAGACATTTGGTGTTGACACTATCATTTTGTGACGTTATATTAATGACAAAAGTGTATTGTGCATACCTATACCTGCTAAAATTTCTGCGCCAAAATTTCCATGCACGAAAAGTACGGCAAACAATCACTTTACGTAATTTCGGCCGCTATAAACTATGTTTTAATGAGTGGTAGTTAACCTGAAAAAAGTACACACGTGTGTAACGTATTTTGAATGCTATTTCTCAGCAGACATCACTCACGTGAGTTGAGCGGTTTTAGAATAATCTTATAACGACCGAAGCACTGCACGTCGGTCAGTGGCCTAGGCAGGCGGTTACCTTAGTCCCATTGTTACAGCAGTCCTTTTACATAAACAATTAATTTTCCTGATTAATTTAATTTTAAGTTGATGTTTTTATTGCTCTGCCCGTCGTAACAAGATGCAGAGAATATCGTCAATAGGACCATGAACATTTTGTGAAAAGAATTTCGCCCCGGGTTGTTTCAGTGGCTTACGTGCGAATCTGGAACTCTGCTTAGTAGTTATTAGCAGCGTGAAGTGACGTCTCTAATTTGACTGCACCAATCAAATAAGGTAAGAGTGACACCACAATCCTGTGATTTGCGAGTAGAGGCCCATGACACGCGAGAATTAAAACATCCAGTCACCAGCTATAAAGCAGAGCTACAGATCTGAACGTAAGACACTGAGACAAATTGTTCAAAAATTCTTTACGCGAAAATTTCGTGATCTTAATCATCAATAACAGTAATTTTCACGTTTAAATTCTCAGGAATTTTTAGCATGAGAAAAATAGGACAGTCTTGTACGGTAGGTGAAGCCAAGAATTAAAATATGGAAACGAAATAGTTAATTGTATGTGCTTTGAAAACGTATTTGAAAACAAATGTCAGGTTTGGCGAGCTTAATTTTGTGACAGGTTCTTAAATTTCTCACCGCACACAGGCATATATATATATATATATATATATATATATATATATATACAGAGAGAGAGAGGGAGAAAGAGAGAGAAAGATGAGAGAGAATTAACGACACATTGCGACTTTATTTGTAGCAATAACAGTACGCTGACGTATATGCCAAATTTAAAAACACAAATAACTAAGGAAGAACAAAATTTACGAATTTAGAGACCTACATGTAATAATCCACTGTCCTATTCATATTCAAGCCCCGACTATTACTCCATCTGCTGCTTCTCAATGGAACAGCAAACAATGAGCGAATAGACGGGACTCGAGTATGCATAGGTAGAGACACTTGTTTTTCGCGAAAATAATTTTGCCCCACTTTGTTTCAGTGCCCTACATGCACATCTGCAATTGTGCTTCATGGTTATTGGCAGCGTGTCTGTGTGAAGAGCCGTATCTCATTTGACTGAGACAGTTACAATAACGTTCCTGCAACACCACACGTCTATGATTTTCCGGTAGAATCTCAAGGCTCTTGAGAGTTAAAATATCCAATCACAAACAACGAAGCAGAACTGCAGATGTGCACGTAAGGCACCGAAACAAAGTGAGGCAAAATTATTTTCGCGAAAAACAGGCGTCCCTACAAATAACACTCAGGAAATCTCGAATACGTAGGCATACATGCTAGATTGAATCCTAAGACTGTTGGCATTTCCGCGATTAATCATCCTCACTACGTACTGCGTGATGACAATTATATTTCAGAATTAAAAACCACTGAAATATGAAAAAGTTTCTGCGAACACTTCATTTGAAAACGTAACAAGGTTCCCACGAATAACTTTTAGTGCCTGCCGTAGCATTCTCTGAAAAATACAATATAAATTAGTTCCATTTATATCGGGACTATCTACAAAAAGCTAAGGGTTATCTCAAACACAACACGCACAATTCCATCTGAAGCTAAACAATTAGTTTTTCCTTGATGGAGAGTAAAAATGTTCTTCGTTCAAACGCAGGACTACCGAATATTCTGAGTGAAAAATCCTCCTGTGGCCATTAAACAAGAGTCAACAGTCAAAGTAATTATTCTTCGAAATGCTCTTTCCAAAGCTTTCAGAAGAGTGGCGATAAACTTCTTTATAAGAAAACTTATAATTACAACCAAACTGCATTTTCGTATAGCAAATGTTTAGGAACTGAAATAAACGAAAACTCCGACAAGCCGTTTTTACGATTATTTGAAACCGCAAAAGTTACGCAAATGCATTTGGGAGAAAAACAATTCCCATTAACTACCGTGCGTTTTGTTTCAGAAAAAAATAAATATAAAGACGCAGGCTGGCTTACTTACCTATGGTATTCTCCTCTTCACAGCGCAATTTTTGTTCTACAACTACTGCTAGAAACATTTTTCCCCGCCTTTAAATACGAAGTAAGTAACTTATCGAACTCACATCAATATCGACGCTTTGTAGGCTATACTCGAATGTTTGGACACCTCTTTTTCTTCTATAAGAACATTTGTCAAAATTCTCTGCCGCTATCGGAAATACTTGCAAGGCATAGTTTCATTATATCGCTAGTTTCCTCGCGTATTGTGCAAGAGCTTTACACCAACGTGACCCTAATTTTTCGGAAGGAAAAAAAAAGTAATATAAGCACAGTATTTATGAAATTAACACAATAGTTTCGAAAACAGGTTACATAAGTTCGAGTCCATAGTTATAAATGACCCATCTACACGCTGCCCCGTTAGTTAAAAAACAACAATTAACGAAACGAATTTGAGATTTTAGTTTGCATTTATCAACTATGTTTTCAGCGCTGAGAAGGATAACATCATTAAGGAAAGGAAAATTTCGCGAGTTTATTTTAAGATAAGTTAAACTTCAAACGTGTAAAGACTAAGTAACGAGTGCTGTTAGTCAAAAGTAAATCAGGCAAATTTCGAAGCCAGTAACGAGCTTGATAGGATTTGTTTCTGTCACGCGAGAAAGTGGGTGAGCAGGCAATGAAACAATAGCGAGGGCTGAGGCATAGACAGGAATGTGGAGACCAGTCAGCATGTCAGGTGAAATCTTCCCTTTCTTAGATGTAGTGAGGTGAGTGTGGAGCAGAGCCGGAATGACGGTGAGGGTGAGAAGGGTATCCTTGAAAACCCGCCGACCGGCGGCATCGTTGGGTACGGTTACCACACGTGAAGATATGGGTCGACCACGCCAGGAATGTAACCCGGACGACCTTAGTTGTGAGGCGAGAGCCATAACCGCAGTGCCAACCACGATATCCTTCTAACAATGATGCACGTTGCATAGTTCTGTGGGCGCGTTTCTACGTCACGCAAGCCAATAGGATAGTGATAATTGGGAATACACATGCCTAGAACCACTGATTATTAGTGAAAATCATTTAAAGGTCGTTAGGGATAAAGTGAACACTAATAATTTTACCTTTGAAAAATATCACTAGCCGTTACTGCACATAATTCAGCATTAACTATAGTTACCTTACTGCTTGTGTGGTTGGCAGCGAAAACACGCAATATAGTTCCTTGTGTTTTCCTACTTAAATACAACAAAACCAGAAAAAAAAATCACACGAAATCGGCATAATTGTATTATATATAATTAATAAACTATTTTTTATTCGTATTATAAAGATTCCTACCGGCTGCACAATATATCTTACTCGCGCAAACATCAAGTGACGTGTCCAGAGAGGTTAGACATTTCCACCGTTAGCCGTTACGCGCGGAAGGTTACGAATTGGCTGAAAATAGAACTTAAGCAGGGCTTTTTTGAGTGCTCACTTTATCCCGAACCGCCTGTAGCTTCAATCTGTTTCAGTGCCTTATACGTAAATATGAAGCTCTGCATCATGGTTATTGACAGTGTATTTTAGCGTAGAGACGTCACTCAGTTGATTGTGCCAATGAGAACAAGATTACTGCGACCCAACACTCTTTCATTACCCGGGGAACTCAAGACGCTGACAGTTAAAAACATCCAATCACTGGCCACGAAGCAGAACTGATGATGTGCAAGTAAGTCATTGAAACTATTTGGAGCAAAATTCTTCTCACCAAAAACCATTGGCTCTACATTTGCCTGTAGTGATAGTATACTTTCAGTGATGAATAAAGTTGACTCACTTCTATCTTGACATCCCAAAAATTGCGTGCTCTTCTCAAAATGTATAATTTTTACAATGTGAACTAGTTGCAAACTATTGATAAAAGCCTAATCCGTCTCTTTATTTGGATAGTAGATGATTGAGGAAGCATCAAATATTTCGTTAAACCAATTGAAAGATAAAGAATATTCCATCATACATTCCAGGTATAATGATTCCATTCGGGTATGGTGATTCATGTAGGAAAAGTGGACTGTTTGCTGGACTTCAGTTTAAATATATTCATTTCTGACGCTTTTACTGGTGGGTTTCTAATGGACTGGGCTGATGTAATTCAGGTGCGCCACGACTGAACGTCTGTGACTTGTCTGTAAACAGATAAAACGTGACTCACCACTTCCGTCCAATCATACATGGCGCAAGGACGCTACATTGAATTTGATAATACCACAGAATATTTAGGAATACAGAAGTGAAATAGCGGATAGGACGGCAAACCAAGTCACACAAAATGGCTTTCCTGGCCAGCAACATGGCGGAGACTTACTGCCAATCAGTGTAAGGTGGCTGCCCTGCTAGCCGGCAGCCAGGCCAATAGGAAAGTTGTAGTTACATGCACGAGCTAAACATACAGCAGGCTGGTATCAACAACCTCAGACAGCCAATAAGCGGCGAAGTTCGCCCATATCAAATAAGCCACTATGTCATTTCACGTCTGTATTACTATCAGGCTTGTGATAATACCACGGGAAAAATATTCTCGTGACTGTCCACTATACACGCATACGTTGCTTGTTTTAAGAGCACAAAATATGTTTAGAAACATGAAGTTTTCGGAAAAAGAATTTTGCCCCAATTTGTTTTAGTGCCTTACGTGCACGCCTGCAGCTCAACTTCCTGATTATTGGCAGAGTGTTTTTGTGCAGAGAAATTATTAGGGCACGATTTTGTCGCTAAAAGAGTTTTGCCCCACTTTGTTTCAGTGTCTCACGTGCACATTGGCAGCTCTGCTTCACGATTACTGGCACTGTGTCTTTGTTCATACAGATTTCTCATTTGACAACACCAATCAGAATTATTTTATTGTGAGTCAGTGCGTCTGTAATTTGCCAAGTCAAGTGAGAGTAATATCATCCAATCGTAGACGATGTAGAAGACCTGCAGATATGCACATCAGGCATTGAAACCAAATGTAACAAAACTCTTTTCACCATAAAATCGTAGCTTTAGTTGTTATTCATTTGGCTGTGCTAATCAGTACACGGAAAACTGCGACACAACACGTCTGTGATTTGCAGGTTTAATCTTCAGATGTTATGTTGCGGCATTCAATCAGCAGAGAGAAAACCGATTAAGACATGCAGATGAAGTGATCTATAAAACAGTGCATAATCCCCTTTATAATCGCTGTCAATCTACAGACAGCCGCTAAGTCGGAACTGCACGAATAAAGACGTCTCTAACGGAAGATCGCAGTCTTTGACGTGACAGCACTGCAGACAAAGTTCTCTACTCAATTCACAGAACGGCTTTTCGTGATGTGTCAGTCGGTTAGACAAACTAAACACTATTATTTATATATATGAAATTAGAGATTTAATATTTTATTGAAAGCAGATTTTATAATAGTGTAGTAATCGGAGAATTAAACCAAACATTCATACGAAAACAATAACATACAAACAGACATATAAGGGAATGGTTGCAAGAGCCAATGACTTTTGCCCAAAATAATTTTGCATCTACTGGTTTCGATGTCTTGCGTTCACATCTGCAGCTCTGCTTCATGGACAGTAGGGACCCCTGTTTTTCGCGATAAGAATTTTGCCCCACTTTGTTTCCGTACCTTATGTGCACATATATAGCTCTGCTGTATTGTTATTGGCAGAGTGAGAAAATCCCTCATTTGAATGTCCCCATCAAAATAAGGTTACTGTAACACCACACATCTGTGATTTGCGGGTAGATCCCTAAGAATTGTGAGAGTCAAAACATCCAATCGTTGACCGTGAAGCAGAAATGCAGATCTGCACGTAAGGCAATGTTCAAAGCAACGCAAAGTTTTTAAAATAGGGTGACTGGGAAATTTCGATTGTACTGTTTTAATTTGGCGTGTTATTAAAATGTATGAACCGGTGTTTGGCAAGCACATGCGCACCCATCGGTTGTTGCATCCATTATGTGGGCTCCTGAATACTCATTGAACCATGCGTCAGAAGGTGCAGCGGTATTTCGGCACGGACACGTACGTGTATGCGTGCATGTATGGTAATTCTTTTCTAAGACTTCAGAGCAAATTATTTTTTTCTGTAGTATCGCAGATAAATATTTTCAAATATATGCCATATTAACTCCACACTAAACAATGTGAATATTTGCCAATTTTAAGTGATTTTCAGACCGCTAAGAGTTTCAACAAAATGTACGATTACTGACAGTACGTAATTTTGGCTACAAAATAAAAACCATGCTGTCATCGAGGTGTACAAAATGCAAATATTGTGAATCTTTATTACATGCCAGTATTACAACAAATTTCCCTCTAGGAAGTAAATTACTCGATCGTTTACTCGTCTCACACAGTAGGCCTACTTTTAAGTCAACTTTTTATGCGATTTACATTTTATATTATACTATACATTGTTAAGTTTTAATTTTTTGAAACCACTTTTTTTTAATCCACCTCAGGCGAAATGTATTTTTGAGTTCCTTAAATAAATATAATATATTTAGAGTTTATTGTTTTCGAAGGTTTGGTGTGGATCATTGAAGGGGGAATCACTCTGGACACTAAATCATGAAGCGCATCTGGCGCAAAAAAAAAAATTAATATCCAGTATTTTTAATGTCCGCGGTGTATTGAAAGTACTCAAGCTTCCCGTTGAAATGTGTTTTCTTTTCGTAGACTAAATAGTTCACAACTACTTCTATCCCAATGTAATATTGTTCAACAATTATGTAAAATGGACCCATAAGGTCGAAAAAAAAAAAGAATAACCACGAAGTAGAACTGTCGATGTCCCCGTACGGGAATAAAATAAAATGATACAAAAGTCGTTTCACGACCAAATTGCGACTCTAGCTATTGTGTACTCAGCTGACTACCGACGTCAACACAGTAAGTTCACTGCATCGTCGAAGATATGAAGAGTGAAGCTTCAGAACTACGTGTAGTGTAGTTTCTTCCTTTCGTTAATGACGTGTCTTTGTTAAGGATGTTCAAGTGCGATAAAATCATAAGTTTATATTTTTATGAAGTAATGTTAGTTTTGTAGACGATACTTGTGAGCACATTTTACTCTTACGAAACAATTTTAGCTCTCATAGTTTTCCCATAACGATGCGTCAAAGTTAAAATTTGCTTGTTACGCTGCCATGCAAATAGTGAAAACCAACTGACCTACTTAAACAAAATAATTCACTGTGAACTTGCATCCCATGAGCCATGCAATAAAACATAAAAATAAAACGGAATGTAATATTTTGAATTTAAAAAAATAGATCACAAAGGTACAGAAAATAAAGTTGTAAATTCAGCAATTTTTTAAAAATACAGAAACAGTTCGCGGGATTTTTCAAATGTTTATAACGTAGCCCATAGGGCCCTGTAGTTTTCGCGAAAAGATATTTGCCCCACTTTGTTTCAGCGTCTTACGTGTACACCTGCAGTTCAACTTCATGGCTATTGACAGAGTGTTTTTGTGCAGAGTCGTTATTCATTTGACTGTGCCAATCAGTACACGGATAGCAGCGACACATCACGTCTATGATTTGCTGGTTTAACATCCAGACCCTGGGTGTTACGGCATCCAATCACTGACCACAAAGCAGAGATGCAGGTGCGCACGTAAGGCACTGAAACAAAGTGCTGCAAAATTCTTTTCGCGAAAATTACCGGGCTCTACCCATAGTATGTTATTTCACTGTGAATTATTTCCCGTACTTAAGTCAATTAGTTTTCACTATTTGCATGGCAGCAGAACGTGCAAATTTTGACTTTGACGCGCCGTTATGAGAAAACTATGACAGCTAAAATTGTTTCGTAAGAGGAAACTGCACTCACAGATATAGTCTTCAAAACTAATACTGTTTCATGTAAATTTAAAATTATGACTTTATCGCATTTTACCATCCTTAAGCACTGTCCCTACGAAGCTTGCAGCCAGTCATACATGCGGCATAAATCTTAAACAAATGAATTATCTATAGAATAACTTCAAATATAAAAATGTTCGACCTAACATTTATTCAAAAATATTATGATAAAATAGATTTTAAAAATTTCTGCTAATTTTTTTTTTGTGAATTAGAAATATTAAAAATGCATTTTAAGTATTACGAATTAAATCTTGCCAAAGTTACTTATATGGAATGTCGTACCACAAATTTCACGTCAAACAATTTTTGTTTAGAAGAGTGTACCTCGAAATTGATCAAATGAGCAGTAATGAATTACAGCATTGATTCCTTACTCGGTTTATGCAAGTTTGGCTGCAAGGCCCTTAAAATTCCTGATGAAGTTACCTGCCTAGCGTGAATATGTGTTTTAAATTTTGAAACGACAAAAAATCTCACGTAATTGTTTTTAACGTGTACTATATAATATGTACTTACAAAACTGTAAAACATTGCTAATTTTCTTCAATACCACTTCCTTACAAACAACCAAGCCACTGCTAGAAATCCTCATACCTTTTGTACATGTACAGGCTTGAGTATTATCAACAGCCATAATTTCAGTGTATGTTATACTGTAATTTTATAAAACTTTATTAAGCGGATGTATGAGAAGAGTATAAAGAAGGAGCAACTAAATAAAAAAGCTCAGGGTCACTCTGATAGAATTTTCAAAAATACTTTGTTATGAAATTTTAAAAATAGAACAATGTAACACTCTGATATGCATATATCAATATGATTGTTAAGGACAACAGTACACAAGAAAAAAATTTCGCGGAAATTGATTTCTGTTTTTGCTTGTGGTTTATTTTAAGCTTAACGGTACAATCCTAATAAAAAATTGTAAAATATAGAACCTTGACTGAAGATGACCAAACTGTCAAAGTCCTAAGACAAAAATATTCCCTGAATCGGCTCCGACATCGTGTAACATTGGAGATAAAAAATATACAATTTAACAATTTTTCTGAAATTTGCGAGAGACATCTTAGGTTAAAATGTTCATAATGGCATTTAAAAAGAAATAAAAAAAATATTTTTCAGTGGATTTAGAAGTGTTATCACGGTTTCATTGATTTGAAAACAAAAAATAGGCTATATTTTATTTCTACAGCAAAATAATCAGAAATACAAAAATAAGCTCTTCAATAGCCGCAATGTGGCCAACTGGTGCCAAGAAGAGAGTAAGTAGTAAGAACAATGTAGTCTTGCTGTTCATGTTTCATCCCAGCCTCTAGGGAAAATACGATATGCTGAAAACAGACACACCAAATTCGATCTTACGAACTCATAAACACCTTAACCAAATATGTGCAGAAATGGTATAGAAATGAGTCAATGAATCTACAACTAAAATTATAAATTAAACAATTTATCAATCCATGCTGTTACTGAGTGTCTTGCTATGCAATTACTCACACACACACACATACATTCTCAACTCGCTATTGTAGTGGTAGATACCATATGGTTTTCCATCGATTTTAAGAGGGATTGGTGGGGGCGAATGGGTGTGGGTGATAGTTGGCGAGAAAACGTGTTATGTAAAGGCATTTTCACTAAGAATTTACCCGCTTTCTTCTAAAAAGTTCAGCAATTTCTAGAAAGTCCATATAATGTCATGGAGCGACACTTTAGTGGTCCTTCATTCCCTATGAAATCTTACTCCTGATTGTTCCAGTTTTTTCTAGAAATGTTTTGAATTCCCTAAGACCTTCTGTAATGTTCATTAACGCCTCTTTAGTGGTTCCAACCCCTTTTTACCTCTTGCCGCAGTACAATGGAATGATCCAATTTTTTTCTAGAAAATTTTAGAATATTTTAGAAAGATTTACAACGTTCTGAAACATACTTTGTTGGTATTTCACTCCCTTGTACAACTTCTGCCATCGTAATCCAGAATGTTCCAGTTTTTTCTAGAAATTATTTTAACATTGTTACATTTTCAATACGGTCGGTACGTAAAATGCTACAATATCTAATATCTTTACGCACAGGACTACATCCAACATTTTACAACGATAATAATGGTCCGTATATATTAGTATTATTTTATTAAAATACTTCTGCCGAAAAATCACTTTGAAAACTATTGGTATTACGTAGCATGCTGCGAGTATTACTTGCAGGCAAACCGTGTGCGGGCAGCCAGTGTGAAACAAATAAACGCATAAATCAAATAAAATGCCACTAAAATGTTCATATTGGAAACAGTGCATTGCATGAAGCAAACACAAATGGCCAGATTCGCAACAAAATGACTACGTACATCGTTAATAAACATAAGAAGAGACACTGGACTATCACGAAAATATTTAAAATAGTCCCCAAATTACTATAGTATTTCAATCTTGACACGTGTGAACTGTTTTCTGGTAAATCACACACGTTCTGTGTTAAAACCGTACAGTTCTAATTGGGTCTGTTAAAGAAGGACACAGTGCTACGTATAGGCGCAACTAGAACGAACATTTGGGGATGGCACAATTTTGTGAATACTGTTACTGTATACTCAAGCAGTAACGTAGTCAGAATTTATGAATTTCAGACGGGGAAGGATGGCTATCCTGCGAATATTATAAAGGATCACTCACTACTTTTCAAGCGGGGGGTCCGGGGGTCCTCTCCCGGGGAAATTTCGGATTTCAAGGTGCAAAATAGTGCTATTTTAACAGTTTTCATTGCTAAACATAACTGGTTATTCAATATTAAATTAATTGTAATTTTTAAGACCTTGGTTGGTTATTTATTTGGGGGGGGGGGGGCTCTGCCCTAGTGCCCCCCTATTAGTTGCGCCTATGGTGCTACATATAAACGATAGCCAATGTAGGTGCAAAACCTTCAATGTTATACATAGCATGTTGGAGCCTAGCAAACCATCAACTTTTCCCGAATGTGTCTCGTGAAACGGAGTACCGCTGGTTATAATATTTTACTAGTATAACTAATTACCATAGTTCCGTTTGGACAGCACAGTCCCAGCAGCACTTTAAAGACAAATACGTTCATTTTCGGCAACCAAATTAATTATGTTAATTTAATTAAGTCACATTTCATGTAATTTATCTTCATTTACACGAAAATGTCCATAAAGCCAAATTTCCAATACATTCACAGCGTATAACAATGTTGTAGGCTGTGATTTTACACATATGAAAATAATATATACATTTTATTTAATTGTTGCAATTTTTAAATTTTCATTTCAAAATTATTTTATTTTTTGTTACTATATATGTCAAATCTTAGCCTATTACATTGTTATACACCGAGAATTTTGTCGGTTTGGAATGTCAGTTGGTTTTAGGGGCGTACATAAAACCGTGAACTGCAAATGTTGACGTTTACGACTCATTACGCAAATTCAAAATTTAAAAGTACAAAAATTATGTGTGTTTTCATACATGTGATATTTACCTAATTACTGTACTTTTCTTTATAACATTTGCTTTGCTAAACATAATACTCTGAATCGGATTTATTTCATAAACTTTCCTTGAAATCACTTCTGATGTATATTTAATTTTATTTTTCAGAAAAATTGTGTTGGAAACAGAAGTTTATTTGGGAAGGTTATCTGTCAAGGTAAAATTCAGTTTCCTGGTAAAGTGTGTTGTAACCCGTGGATCATAAGCTTGGAGATAATTACTATATAATTAATTGACACTTAATTTTAACAAGTCGCCCGTTAATCGAGTACACATTAATTTCTATGATGCGCTTCTAGACCACATTTCGAATTTTTGTATCTCATTTTGTTCAAGGGTCGATTATAGTACACCTGCCAACACATTCTGTATGGTCGATTAAAACTTACAGTATTAAATTTTACTTTTACAGTATAGTAAACAAAGTGGTATGATGTGTTATGATAAGGGCTTAGAAACCCACTGCGATGTGACCTGATACACATTGGAGGGGGGGGGGGATGATATAAAGAGACATGTGCTTATGTTTTTGTGACAGAGCGAACACGTCCTAACCGTACAGAGCGTGAGCGGAGTGTAACCGAGCCGTGCCGTCAGTAGACTTCCCTCAGAACCAGGGAGCTCAGCTACCATAACTTTTGGTCCAGACAGTACTTCGATTGTAAAAAAGGCAATATTTATAATATACCATAAATAAACACAAAAAGTTATTTCTAAAATGAAGTATAAAAATAATGGAAAAATACTGGAAGAATTTAATGGATAAAGGTAAAAATTTTTGCTGTAAATGAAGAAGGTAAGGAGCAAAAATTATGAAAAAAAATGTTGTAATTAAAAGTAAGATTACATTTGATAAGTATAAAAATTATTTATTAAAAAATAAATATAATACAAAAATTTGAACTTTGTAAGAAGTAAATATCATTAATTATTTCCAATAGATTCTAGAAGAAAAAATCATTGAGCCCTGAAGACAATAGAATATACATTCGTGAAAATGGGTTACATCATTACCAAGGGGCCATTACGAAATTGAAAAGAAATAAATATTTTTAATAAGAATATATGATTAGTAATCATAATTTATTCACTTATTTGAAACAATATTTTAAAGTATCTAAAATACTTTTTTAAAATTATTCATTCAAAGTTTTTTTAACACTACATTTTTATTTGCTATCGTTATTTTTATTGTTATTTTGTCTTTATTTTCACCTAATTACTTGACTGTAATTAAAATTCTTAACACTTCACTGATACTTTAGTACACGGATGACCAAAATATTATCTTGATTATTTTAACAGTTATATAATAACATGTAATTATTTTTTGTACGCCATTCAATTACTATTTGATAATGTTGAACCCTAAGTGAATCAAAATATTATACAGTTCAAAAAGATTTACAAATGAGTGTCATTTCCACCATTTATTTATATTAACTAATTATTATAAGATTGTTAAATTACTTTAATATCTTCGTCATAAATATATTTACAAGATACGCCAGCGAATCATTTATTTATTTTATAATATTTAATGAAATATTTCATAGCTAACTTAGAAAGTGGTTTCATTATGAGTAATTTTTATTTAACTGATTTACGATTAGAGAATTATAAAAATCTGGTAAATTATGTATAACATTAAATATTAAATTAAAATAATAACCTTTTTCAAATGGACATAGCCAAAAACCTTAAACAATTAGAAAACGTAGAATTTCAAGAATTTGAAATAAATTTTAAAAATGTAGGATATTTATTAATTATTCCATAAATTGTAATGATCGCAAGTTTAGCTGAAAAGCATCATCAATAGCTACTTCTGCAAATAACAAAAAGCAAATGATAAATTAGTTGAACAAAGAATTATATAAAATATAAAAAAATAACAATGCAAGGAAGGTAAACCAAAACAAGTAAATATATTAGCAACTGATGCTAAAAAATTAACAGGAGGTGCCGTAATATCAAAGAAAAAAGGAAAAGCAACAAACAAATTTTAAAGAATGGAATAACTTTAATACAAAATAAGAAGGTAATTAAAGCTGTTGGGGGGGGGGGGAGAATTATAATTATTAATTAATTAAGGCAGCTCGTAAGCTTAACATTCAATTATTTTTAATGTCTATTTTAAATCTGAGATTTAAAAATAATACTGTATTTCTAGATGATATAATTAGTAATATTAATAAAAACCGCAGGTCATATCGAAATTATCATTTCAGTTTAATTTACCTGGACATGATTGTACTGGTCCAGGTATTAATTTACTCTTAAATATTAAAAAAGGACTAGTGTCTGTAAATAAAATTGATGAGCAGCGATATTTCACGATATTGACCACCATAATATTAAAGATATGAAAATAGACATAAAGCAGACTAAGTATTAGAAAATAAAACTAATTAGGCGTTTAATACAACCAATAATTTAAAAGAAAAGCTGAATCTTGTTTAGCATAAGGTATAATGAATGTTAAGCACTAACCTGATCGTAGTAGAGAACAAATATGAACAAATTTATAAAAGAGAAAGAATTAGAATATAAAAAATTTAATGAATCAGATTTTAAAAACTAAAATAATAATAATCAATGGGTTATATCAGCAGAATTATGAGGTAGTTACAATTTAAAAATATTAACATGGCTAAAATATACAATAGATTATAATTTATTGAGTGTTGAACACAAGAAATATCATGAAAAATAATTCAACATATGACAAAATTCTTATATAATCTATTCTTTAACTTCTAGTCTTAATTATTGTTCATAATTTTGCTTGCTTAAACTCAGTTCTTCATTTGTTTTATTATTGTTTTGTATTATTTATGTAATTTCATCTTTTTGTTGTTTATAGCAATCTTTAAATTTCATACAATTTTTATGCATATTTGTGTTGATTTTAGTTAAAATAATTAATTAATAAATATAAATATTTTTAAAACACTACTAATCATCAATTGACTAAAATGTTCAGCTAATTATAATATCCCTGGTTAATTACATTTTTTAGACTCAGATATACTTATATTGAAATTCACAAAAATTACATTCCTATTTTTCTAATTTCTTAATATTGATATTTCATTCAATTGATATTCCACCAATCGCAATAAAGATTCCATTTACTTACAAAAATTGTTGATTTATATTTAAAACTATATATTAAAATATATATGGTCCCTTCAAATCATACTTCGTTTACATTCGATCGCTGTTGACCCTTAAAGGTTGCCGAGCAATGTCACAGATTGTGCCCAACTTGTGACGCAGTTCAGTGGCATATACTGTCGATGACGAAGGCTGATTTACCTATGTTGAACTCCCAAACAGCAGATCACTTGGAAAGCGAAGCTGTTACCCTAACAGTATCTTCGAATGGGTTATACTTGTAGTGTCACGGACGGCAGACCAATATGCGAAGAGAAACAGGGGCACCTTGAAGTCCCAATCCTTTTAATTATATGCCACAAAAATAGACAGATATTGATCCAAGGTATGGTTCTGTCGCTCGACAATCCCTTCTGACTGAGGATGCAACAGTGTAGTCCATGTCTAATTCATTCCCAGAATTTTTGTCACTACCTGAAATAACTTGTCTTCAAAGTTGCGGCCCTGGTCGGGGTGAAGTTCAAGTGGTACTCCAAATCTTGAGAACACATGCTCTACTAAAGTATCAGACACAGTGCTAGCCTCCTAATTAGGTATTGGTATCACTTCAAGACTTTCTGTGAAGAAGTGTTGCACCACCAAGAGGTACTGATTATTCCTCCCTGTTAATGGCAAGAGACCCAAAATATCGACTGCCATACTCTCAAACTGGGCTCCAACAATGTAGTTATGAAGATGACCATGTCCTCTAGTTCTTGGTCCCTTCTTGCAGCACAGACATCTCATGTGCTGCACCACCTCTCAACACCATCCCTGCAATGTAGCCAATAGAAGCGCAATTTAACTTTGTTGCGATTCTTATTAATTCCAAAATGTCCTCCAGCTGCTAAATTATGAAGCTCCTTCAACACTCCGGGAACTCTAATTTCTGGAAGTACCAGCTGTTAAGTGGTTGTTTGCCATATGCCCTTTCCCAGTTCTGGTTTAGCATACCATTTCTCAGAGGTAGAGAATCCCATTTTGCCCAATACGTTTTAGTTGTAACAGTATCTCAGTCCATTCTGGGTGCTGGCCCCTTTCCTCCCATTCTAGTATTGGCCTAAGAGTAGGGTAATATCTCTTATCTTCGCAAATCTTTTCATCACTCCAGAGAGAAGGCCCATCGCCAGTTGTGAGCTCTTTGATTCTTGTTCTGCGAGCATTTGGTGTCTTTCCAGTCGTCTCCTCTTGGTGTAAGCAATGGGAGCACATTTTATCACATGACCTCATGGACAGTGCATCAGCACTGTATCGTAATCATCCAGGTCTGTGTTGTTTTTCATAATCTTACTCTTGGAGGTGCAGCTTCCACCGAGCTATTTGTCCTTCTGTTTTTTTTAATACAATAACTAGTATATTGAAGCATGATCTGTTCTTAGAAAGAAATGTCTTCCATATAAGTAATGATGAAATTGTAATATAGCCCTAACCTTTGCAAGAAGCTCCCAGCAAGCGACAGTAATTTCTTTCTGGCTTATATAACAGTTTGCTGAAATACTCTAATGGCCTTTCTTTCCCATTCTGGATGTGAAAAATTCCAGCACGAATCCCCACATCGCTTACATCTGTATCTAAAAATAACTCGCCATCACCATTATGATAGTCTAGGACAGGAACTGACATCAAAATTCCCTTTTCATTTTTTATGAGAATTCAAAATCTGGTGTCCAGAGAAATTTTCTTTTTATCTCAGTCCACTCATGTAATGACTTTGCTAACGTGGCAAACCATGCACAAAACACCAATGATAAGCACACAGTCCCAGGAAACTTCTTACTTGAGTCCGACCAGTTGGCTGTGTCTAGTCTCTGATTGCTTTCATCTTCTAAGGATCTGTTTCCATCACTTCAGTCGATGCTACAGGCCCCAGGAAATTCACTATTCTTTGAAAAAAAAAATGGCTTTTTTTGGGAACTAGCTTCAAAAAAGCTTCTATCACCTCCTGAAGCACTGAATCGAGATGTGTCAAGTGTTATTTGAATGTCTTCCCTGCGACCACAATGTCACCTAAATAAACCTGACAAATATCCAAAGTCTCTCACTATTAGTTATTCAAATGTTGCTGGAGCATTGCATAATCCGAAAGGCACGACCCTGAATTGCCAAGTTCCTTTTCGTTGTACAGAAAATGCAGTCTTCTCTCTATCCTCTCAAGCAAACTTCACATTGCCAGTAACCACTTTTCATTTCCAAGGTTGAGAACCATTACGACCCAGCCAGGCTGTGCAATGTGTCATCTATCCGAGGAAATGGGTACGAGTCTTTCCTGGTCACATATTTAAGCCACTGGTAAGTTACACAACCTCTTGGGGAGCCATCTTTCTTCATGGGCTGATCGATTGTTCTATCACATCCAGATCCTTAATTTTCTTCAGAATGTCATCATCCACATCGTGTGAGGCAAGAGGCAGACGCCTAGGGGACTGCTTGTTAGGTCTTAGATCTGGTCTCTCCTGTGTTATTATGGTGGCACGTAATGGATGACCTACAAAGATCTTATAAACGACATGAAAATGCATTTTGGTTCTTCAGTAAGAGTTTTGCAGCAGTCATCTCTCTCTCTTGTCGTCAATCCAGGTTTTCCTTTGATCTCTCCAGGAGTCCTGTAAGAGGTTCTGGCAGAGTATGCTTCACATTGTACTCCCTTAAGACCTTTCGGCCCAGTCGTATTTATTTGGGAAACCTACTTACACAACCCAACTGTGGCCCCCTCAAGACGAATTGCATTGTCAGTTAAATTTATCATTCTAAAAGGCAGATCATCCAAGCTTCATTAAACTAAAACCCCTGCTACAAGTATCTATCAGACAGATTACTCTCTCTTCACACAGGCACAATCAACTCTTAACACCTCACAAATTTACCTACACAGCACCCTGGTATCACAGTTTCACTGGAAGCTGGTAACAGTGGTTTAACAAGAAACTAGTGGACAGCTGACTGGTGAGGATAATTCTGGTCGTGGTATCAATACCAACGCTGTTTACCTACTCTCGGAACCCCCAGTCGAGTGGCATTGAAGCATATCCTAATTTGTGCAGTACATGTAGTCCAAATAAACATGAATATGCAATATGTGCTATGCGTATAGATTTCATGTTCTAACTTGAGCTCACCAAATTTTAGTTGCACACTTTTTCTCCCTTTCACTGCTGTTGGCTCACGAGTTACAGTTCTTAACAGGCACTGTCTGATATTGCGTTATCGTGAGTGCTGGGGGATAGGCCCTATGACGTCTGGCCTTACGACAGCAATGGCCGCCCCTGTAACTATGACCATCTTATATCATCTTGGCTTCCCTCTCCCAGCAAAGCATCAAGTTCCTGTTTCACGAAACATACTTGAAGGATCTGTTGGGCCTTACTTCCAGTAATCACGGCCTTGGCCCCTGAAGATCAGCATTTCTAGCTGATTGGTTGGTTTTAACTGGCTCCCAGTCCTGGTTCCCTCGCTGATATTTTCAGCATTGGATTCTTAGGTGTATTTTAATCCTATCGCTGCTACATCAGTATACACTGTTCGCACAATAGCAGCGGCTCTCAAAAATTGTCTATTTTTCCTGGTATACTACCTGAAAATATATAAATTAATGATTATTAGTACAACTTGCATATCATCAATAATTATAATATATTTTTAGCCATTGTATTTTTGGTAAAGTTATTTATATCAAAATAATAAATAATGTTAGAAAAATTATTGCAATTAAATTTTTTTGTTTTTCAATTAATATCTTATATAAATATTCGACATAATTCTTGTTCTACAGTTTTATTACAAATTTGTTATCTAATTTGTTTTCAGTAATTGTTATAAATTTCATACACTTTAGAATTAAGATTTATTTTCACACAACAAGATGATCCATGAAAAATACATCTGCAGACATTCGGAAAGTAAGAAATTGTACGAGGTTCTTCCTTAATATTATATATTTTAATTCGATTCAAATCTTCATGAAAATTAATTATTCGAGTATATGTTGTTCCCATTTATTCATTTCAAATATAACTGCACATATAAAAGTATCTTTAATTGGATTGTTTACAGACACAAATTTCAATTTAAGACTATAATGATTTGTTTTATTAATATTAGGTGAAATAAAATAATGTATAAATTCTTTAACGAGATTTTTAATTAATGAAACAGAAATATTTATTTCGCTTTTTTAATACTGACAGGACCTTATGTGATTATTTGATGATAATGTACACACCATTTTCATAAAATATTGTAGATATAATACTTTTTTTAACTATTCAATACGAGTACTAGGAAGAATTGAGGAAACTAAAAATTTTTTCTTAACATTAATATTTATTTTAAATAAAATTGGTTTTCAAACAATTTAACTTGATTATTTGGTTTAAAATCAAATTTTAATTACACCAGTTTTAATTGATAAATTGTTATGATTTGTTGGTTCAATAAACTATTAATTCATTTAAAAATAAAAAATTAATAATAAATAAATTCAAATAATGTTCAGCATTATAATTATTATTTAAGGTATAGTAAGAAAATTTAAAATTTGATTGGCCTGGTTCTGGTGGTAAAATAATTACACAAGCAAAAGCACTAAAGTGTTTTCATTTGATAAATTTATTGAAAATATTGAAGGTGATTTCCTAACACAAATACAAGAAACTAACCAAAATTAAAAAATGTATTTAGGAAAAAAATAAAAAACAGAGAGAATTTATTGTGAAATAAAATAAAGGTAACTATGAATCAAATTATATTTTAGGAAGGATTAAGTTTTAATTATTTGTTATTAATGAGACCAAGAATGATTTAATTATTTTTTGTTTATATAAACATGAATTAAGAACGTATGTAATCAATACATCTAAATATTACATTTACCTTTATGCAATTCGTAGTGTTTTTTAATTACTAAATGAAATTTTACTAATTCGAATAATATCAATATAGCTACAGTAGTGTAGTATAGTTCCTTCTATTGCAGGAGCCTTGGAGCCGGATCACCGGATCTGTTCAGCATGTGTCTCGTAATTATTTGTGTACTGTCTACCCACCATCTTGTTTAATGTCCGTTGTCTTAATACCTAGCTACCCTCATTGGCTCAACCTTCTATCTTGTTTTTTTATATTTTTTTATTTTTTAATTAGTTTTATTGTTGTCCTCTAGGTAGGGCTGCCAGTAGTTACTGATCGTCTTCTAGATGGCGTTGATTATTAAGACTTTGGTGCTGAGTCTTTCCACC
>PNEQ01014548.1:0-25737 GCA_003012365.1 Medauroidea extradentata
TGCGGAGCCTGCGGTATTATGTGCGGAGCTTGCGGTACTATGCGTGGAGCCAGCGGTACTATGTGCGGAGTATGCAGTACTATGTCCGGGGGCCTGCGGTATTATGTGCGGAGCATGTGGTACTCTGTGTGGAGCATGTGGCACTATGTGCGGAGCATGTGGTACTAAGTATGGAGCATGCGGTACTTTGTGCGGAGCATGTGGTACTATGTGCGGAGCCTGTGGTACTATGTGCGGAGCCTGCGGTATTATGTGCGGAGCTTGCGGTACAATGCGTGGAGCCAGCGGTACTATGTGCGGAGCCTGCGGTACTATGTGCGGAGCCTGCGGTTCTATGTGCGGAGCCTGCGGTACTATGTGCGGAGCCTGCGGTACTATGCGCGGAGCCTGCGGTGTTATGTGCGGAACCTGTATTACTATGTGCGGAGTCTGCGGTACTATGTGCGGAGCATGTGGAGATGTGTGGGGCGCCATAGGTACTATGTGCGGAGCTTGTGGAGATATGTGCGTTGCCTGCTGTACTTTACGGAAAACTGTAAGTGCTTTGTCACAGAAGCGACAGTGGAAGTACAGAGTTAATTAGTGTAATATCCGGAGACTAGAAATATACGGAAAATGGGCGTACATGTACTTATACTCAAGTACTACTAGCTAAGTATATCGGGTTTCGCTTGAAATTTCTTAATCTTCGTCTGTTACATGTACGAGGAAAGTAACTTTCTATTTATATTCCCCTATAATGAAAAAAAGATGTGTAAAAGAAAGACACGCTATACTTTTGTTTCTCAGTTAACTTACATTTCTCGTAGAGTAAAGTTCGTAAAATCTGGTTGTGGTGTCGTCAACTCTCATAAATATCCTACCATTTGGATCACATATTCCTGTATAAAAGTTTTGTGGCCCAGAAACAAAGGCACAAGCAAGACTAGCACGAGGTGAATGTCGTATCAACGTTCTTACGAAGTTTACAATTAGCACGACGTATCTTACGTTCAATACAAAGATTTGGAATCTTGACACGAGGCAGGTAAGTTACTAGTACACAGAGCCGACGAGATACGAAAGCGCCAGATACAGGACTCCGAGAAAAAAGCAGAAGCCTGAGATGTCGCCAATATAAGGAGTTTGCATTCGCGCAAAACAAGGAAAACATGTAAATCAAATTCCTAGAGAAATATGCTGCACCAAGAAAAAAGCGAGGTACGAAGACAGGCGGCTTCCTGCCCGCACTAATTCCTGCTATAGGAGCCCTGGCCGGTATTGCAGGTGCAGTAACAATCATTGTAAGCGCGGTGATGAAGACTTCTAATGACTGAAAACAACCGTACACTAGAAGCAATTGCTATGAGTAAAAAAATGGCCAAGGGCTTTACATTCGTTGCCCGTGCCGCGGCGAAGGTGCAGGAAAGAAGAAAGAGAAGCGCCGAACGAAAAATCTTAAGGACCCTGTCTAGCAGACCACTGATGAACAATGACATAGAATTTTATGCCCGCAAACTAAAAATACCAGACTTTAGGCAAGTGTATATGCGTAATAAACTACCATAAAAACCAAAACATACGAATGTGTTATAATAAACTAGGAAACTTAAGACAGTTCCGACACACACTGGGTAGCTTACAGAAAGTGTGGGAGAAGAGCCGAATATTAAGACAGTTTTGGCATTTTGCGTCCACTGCCCGAGCTATGCAAGTTCCTTAACAACACTATACTAACATACAACTACAACCCCAGCACCAAAGATACGGAACTGCGGTCATTTGTTCCTTTCATACTTAGCAAAATATAATGACATGCAATCAATTTTTATTCGCTTACTAAATACGTAATAAAAATCCCTGCACACCTATGACTGTCCATCAGTATGTCTGTGTCAATAGTTACGAGTGGCAATATTTCTGAACTGAGAGCTACAAATTACCCATCTCTGGAATTAGAAGATGGTGACTGGACTATCGGTCTCGTTCATTTTCAAACCTACAACTCTATTGCGAATATTGAACTAAATTAAAATCCATTTTTTCGGTGTGTGCTAAAAGGAAGCAATGAAACGAAGGAAAGCAATCTTCCTACCGGGTAAGCCAAACACTTTGAAAGCGGAAATATTCTGCAGTGAAAATATAGGCTTTACAAAACAAGATAAGACTGCCGCAATGATAGGTTTAGAACCCAGAGTATACTACGATTCTGGACAAACACACGTGTCGTCACAGCCCGTCAACATTACAGCAGTAAATGTAGTACGTATAACTGCAATTTGGCAAGCAGTAGTTACGTTAACGGGAAGCCCAGCAGCTCGATATATGAGTTTTAACCTGTCGTGGGATCTGGCTATAAAATCGTTAAGGTGCCACAAAACATCATTTATATTCCGAACGTTGCGAAGAGTGTTCAAGAAGTTACTGTGTCAGTAGTTGACCAAAATGACAAACTAATAATGTTCAGAAACGAACACTCTACGAGTACATTTGAAAAGACGGGGCTAAAGTTCGCGGGAAATTAAATAAAGGTAGGCCTCGCGTCGAACCCAGGGCCGGTTGGTCGCGAGGCGTAGGTGCGCTAACGTCAAGTTTCTCCGCGAACAAGGCTACAAAGTGAATCCCAATGGCAGACAACATTCTCGACATAACACAACAAGCTGAATTCGACGACCAATTAGAAAAACATGAGTTTCATTGCTACCAGCCATGTTTAGCAGGTCCGTTTGCGCCCGGGAGTTAATTGCGCATACCCATACAACGCCAGGATATCTACATTCTGCCTTGCCAGTCTTTTTGCGCGTACAAGGCACGCTAACAAGGGCCGATGGGACTCACCCTACTGCCACAATGTTTTGCGCAACGGTATGCATCACCTATTCGAGCCTATTATTTACGAGTTTAACGGCGTGGCTATCGATTAAACGCGGAACTTGGGCATAACAACAACATAAAAAAAACTACCTCTCGCTCACGCCCAACAATCTTCCTTCAGTCTAAATGGTTGGTTGGGGTCTATAGACGATAACTATGAGATTCCTGTATGTATACATTCATCTGTCCATGTTGCTCGGGTTCGCAGAGAACTATAAGAAAATAATTATTGGAGCAAGAAAGGAACTGGTACTTATGCTGGCTACTTCACACATCGATGCAGTATTAGGAGTTGGAGATAATCCAGACCCAGCTGCAGTGACAGTAACAGCCTTAGACTGGTTCGTCTCACACGTCACGCCCAGCACACGCGAGAGGGCCAGGCTCCTTAATTACGTCAAAAAAGAAAAAATCGTTGATATAGCTATCAGAAGTTGGAGTCTAGTCGCATGTCCTTCTCTAGCTGCCAACAGATGTAATCACTGGGTTGTAAAGACTTCGAGCACTGAAAAACCACGATATGTCATACTCGCACTTCAGACCGACAAGTACACCAAATTAAGGCTGACAAATCAACTTTCGATCGCTGTAAAATCGAAAATGTAAAAATATTTTTGAACAGTGAGAGTTACCCTTACGTCGACTTGAATGCCTCGTTTGACCATGAAGGCTATATGCTGCTCTACGCTTTATATTCGCAGTTTCAAACATCATACAACGATCGCGAATCATGTCCCGTACTGAACCCGAGAAAATACCACGATATGGCACATTTGTTTGTTTTTGATACTTCTAAACAAAACGATAGAGTTCAAAATGGTACTGTGGACTGTAGAATTGAAATAATTTGCAAGTAAAATGTTCCACAAAATACAGCCGCCTACTGTCTTGTTATACACGACAGAATAGTAAACTACGATTGTTTCTCGGACTTGGTGAAGTTAGTGAATTAAGAACATATAAATACATGGCGTTACAAAGTTCCAACCATAGTCGCTAACACGATGTACTCTAATCTGCAAGGTTTTCAGAACCAAATCGGCTTCGTATTTAAAGAAATCGCTGTGACGTATGAAGATGGTGGAGGGACTCGAACCCGATCATTCCTTCCCCCGTATCCATGGAAACACTTGGACGAGAGAAGTAAGAAGACCAACACCTGACTTAAGAATCACTTTCACGGACTTGACTGGAACTGAGGCGAAGTAGCTTACGAGCAAGCTACAGATGGAGTCACTGCACTACTGAATAAAGACACCAAAATTGTATTCATAGCCGGGCAAGAACAGAAAAATATATTCTAGCAATTTGTGTATAAAAGCCATGGAAATAATATACGTGCAGAGAGAATACGAATGCCCGTCACTACGTAAACTAGCAAGAAATTTTGATAGTGACTTTGTAAGCCCAGCAAAAAATTCCCTGTTACTCTCCGAAAAGGTGTAACTCGCCATGAAACTTGTAAATAAATGGAAAAAAGAAATACGTACATATTATCGTGTAAGAGCGGGGAAAAATCACACACCGCATTCTTTATTAAGTGATTCTTTGAGGTGGCCATACACGATGAGGATTTCCTCAAGATCGGGACTATACAGTCCCGGCCTTGAGGAAATCCGGAGCGTGTGTGGTGTCGACCTTGAGGCTACCAGTGAACTGCACAGTCCGCAAAATCAGAATCGAAAAACCTTTCCACCGGCCTGCACAGTCCAGGAATGTACATGCTAAAACTGACGTGTGTGGGGAAACACTGTATTTTCCCATTAGTTCGCGTGCAGCTTTTGACAAAGATACAGCGATAAATCGAGAGTTTTTGGAAGAGTGGCTATACGAATCTACAAGAGTGAGCCATGTTTGTGGCAAATCAAGTGTAAAGAGTACCATGGCAGGGTGATAAAAGATGCCGGCTACGCTCGCCTCTTGACAAAGTTGAAGTTGGATGCTAATGCCACAAAATATGTTATAATAAAGAAAATAAATAATATAGGAAGTACTAATTGTAAAGAAACATTGAGGGCTTCGACCAGGTCAGGAGCAGCAGCTGACGAGGTGTATAAACCTAAATTATGGTATCCACTGCTAAGGTAAGCTGAAATTTGCTAAACATATTTCAATTGATATTCTTGTTCGTTTTATGTTTTCTGCTTTTTTTTAAGCTTTCTAGGCGATCAAGATACACCTCGAACGTCACGTACCAATGTAGACAGCAGTAATGATGGCGACAAGGACATCATGGAAACTGAGGTAGGTTGTGCTATACGTTTATGCTGTATTACACTTGTGAAGTGCTGTATTGTCCGGGAACAGGAAGGTAGAAAGGAACGTGTAAACATAACTTGCATTATTTTGCGTACATTTACTGCACTGTTAAAAATTTCCGTACATTCACAGAAATATTAACAGAAAAGTACTGTAATTTTATAGAAGTGGTTTTCGTAATTATTGTTTACGGAAATTTGTCCGTATTGCCTGTTTACGGATGTTTGGCCGTAACTTTCCATAAATTCATGGAAGTATGTTTCTGCAATTTTAAAGCATGTTTTACTGAGTTAATGTACATGCACAATGGTGTTAAACGAAAATAAGACAAGACAAGCTAAGGTTATAGAAGTTAAATGCTGCTGGTGGTCCACACTTTGCCGCGAAGAGAAGAGCAATACAAACAACGACTCGTATTGCGCATGGACAAAGGGCCTAACAGTCCAGTAAGCGACTGAAGTGTTCCAAGCAGTAACCGCATGGGCGTTAAGACCTAACTGGGAGCAAAACCGGCATAAGGTACATTTGAATAGCATTAGTCCCCCCTCCTTCGGGTACTGCTATTGGCCTACAGGGCCATTAGGGGGGTGTGTCCTTGTCTGGGATTGGTTGTTGGGGTCATTCGGTACGAATAGCACCTTAGTGCCATTAGGTCTGTGATTGGCTGAGGGCTTAAGCCCCCCCCCCGAGGAGGGCGGAGGGGGGCAGTAAGGGGGGAAGTGAGGGGAATGAACCCTTTTGGTACAAGTTATGCCTAAACACCAAGAGGGGGAAGAGGATCTCTGCCCTGTCTACTGCACCCTATGCTTGTACTAGCATATCTCTACCTTTATAGCATACCCCCTCCCTGTCATAGCCCCCCTCTCTTTATGATATATCCCTGTCCTATCTTAAAGCATACCCTTGTAATCTCTCTCCTGCCCCCACCCTTTCCTTATGACATCCCCTTCTAGGCTACCCCACTCAATGACCACACATATCTTATATTCTTCTCGCTTCATCACAGCTGAAAAAAATCGCATCTGTTCTCTGTGTTACGTGCTAGCAGTTATGTACCTTTAAAGTTATTTACTTCTATAGAATAAAATATTTTCCTCAATATGTAACTAATGAAGTTCTCTAAAATTAGAATGTCAAATTAAAAGTTGTATCTTATAAAGTACATATCTTACCACTGCATGGAACTCACTAATTCATAAATTGTCACTGCGGCAAGTAGTTAGAGCTTCTGCCTGGTGATTATAAGGTTGTAGGTTCGAATCCCAGCATATTTGAAAATTTTTTCAGGTTACTAAATAATGTATCACAATCTCGAGAAAACATAGTAAACACGAATATGTCGTATTTCTGGAAAATGGGGTGCTAGTAGCATAAAGAAATTAAAAACAGATTGTCTGTAATTTTACAGAGGGTTCCGTTATCAATAAAAACTGAGCGTCTGTTACTTTACGAAGACTTCTGGATAATTTTTGCCTGTACTTTTCCGCAATTTCACGTAAATGTTTAAAACAGTGTATGACAATGGTTAATAAAAAACTAAATACATGTGTATTAGCAATGACATGTGAACCCACGATATTCAAATGTATATTTGTTGCCAAGAAACCTGACCTCCTGCAAGGTATGTCATGGACTTTTCCCGCACCTCTTTAGCGGAATGCGCAGTATTGCCTGGATTATTCCTTTCTAAAGCAAGCATCTCACCATTGGCTACTTCATGCCCTCTAGCACATGAATCCTCCTCTACAAGTTCATGACCTAAACATTCTGAACGGCATAGGAGGTAGATGCAGACAAAATTAAATAATTATGCAACACACAGCAGGCAATTACGACCGATTCGATATTTTGTGGTTTCAAGTTTATTGCTGTGTGGAATATTCTCAAACGTGCAACTAAAATGCAAAAAACATTTTCAATGATGCGTCGCGCATGTGATACACGGTAGTTATATATTTTACGATCCTCAGAAATAATGTCAGCTTGCTGAAAAGGTTTCATCAAGTCCTCCCTCAAAGGAAAAGCTTCATCCCCAACAAATACTTAAGGCAAACTGGAAGTTGAGTCTGTTACTATGTCAGCCGGAAGGACATTTAGGGTTCGGTTGACTAGTTTGTCGAAAAATGTTGTGTTGTGCAGAACACCACCGTCTGAAAGTCTCCCATTCATACCAAAATCGCACATTTTGAGATGATGATTGGCGTCTGCAATGGCAAGTGAAGCCATACTGTGGTGTCCTTTATAATTTTAGTATTCGGAGCCGTGTCTGCTGGAGGTATAATGGTGACGTACTTTCTGTCGATAGCCCTAAGGCATTGAGGATAATTGGATCTTCTTTCAAATGAATTTGCATTCTTGCTCGGTCCGCGGATACTGCAACATAATATTAATTTACTGTAGGCGATCGTAGTTAAATATTTAAGTGTGTCTCCTTAAATGTATAGCATTTTGTACGTGAATAATAATACGAAATCCACCTTTATGCTGGAATCAAAATATTGAGCCAAACGAGATGTAAAATAAATTATTAAATTGCATTGTATTCAAACCGGTGTAGTTACATTGTACACAAACTGGTGTAATTACATTGAACACAAACTGGTGTAATTACATTGAACACAAACTGGTGTAGTTACATCGTACACAAACTGGTGTAATTACATTGAACACAAACTGGTGTAGTTACATTGTACACAAACTGGTGTAGTTACATTGTACACAAACTGGTGTAATTACATTGTACAAAAACTGGTGTAATTACATTGTACACAAACTGGTGTAGTTACATTGTACACAAACTGGTGTAGTTACATTGTACACAAACTGGTGTAATTACATTGTACACAAACTGGTGTAGTTACATTGTACACAAACTGGTGTAATTACGTTGTACACAAACTGGTGTAATTACATTGTACACAAACTGGTGTAGTTACATTGTACACAAACTGGTGTAATTACATTGAACACAAACTGGTGTAATTACATTGTACACAAACTGGTGTAGTTACATCGTACACAAACTGGTGTAGTTACATTGTACACAAACTGGTGTAGTTACATTGTACACAAACTGGTGTAATTACATTGTACACAAACTGGTGTAATTTCATTGTACACAAACTGGTGTAATTACATTGAACACAAACTGGTGTAGTTACATTGTACAAAAACTGGTGTAATTACATTGTACACAAACTGGTGTAATTACATTGAACACAAACTGGTGTAGTTACATTGTACAAAAACTGGTGTAATTCATTGAACACACACTGGTGTAATTACATTGTACACAAACTGGTGTAGTTACATTGTACACAAACTGGTGTAGTTACATTGTACACAAAATGGTGTAGTTACATCGTACACAAACTGGTGTAATTACATTGAACACAAACTGGTGTATTTATATAATACACAAACCGGTGTAATTGCATCGTACACAAACTGGTGTAATTACATTGAACACAAACTGGTGTAGTTACATTGTACACAAACCTGTGTAATTACATTGTACACAAACTGGTGTAATTAAATTGAACAAAACTGGTGTAGTTACATTGTACATAAACTGGTGTAGTTACATTGTACACAAACTGGTGTAATTACATTGTACACAAACAGGTGTAATTACATTGAACACAAACTGGTGTAGTTACATTGTACACAAACTGGTGTAGTTACATTGTACACAAACTGGTGTAATTACATTGTACATAAACTAGTGTAATTACATTGCACACAAACTGGTGTAATTTTACACCTACATATGTGGCGCTAGATTCTCCGCTGTTGTTCGGCTAATTTTTACAGACAATGTTCATGTAAATGAACAGCACTTCATAATATAGATACCCATTTTATGCTATATATTACCTGTGTATTGTTACTGAACATAAAAACTGCCTAAAATTACACATACTCTTAGATTGAAATAGACCTAAAATAACACATACTGCTAGGTAAAATTGTCATAACTTTACACACGCTGTTAGGTCGAACATTTTGGTTTCTGAGAAAAGATTATGATTATGTGACAAGAAACTCAACACTTTCAATTAGAGTTTATAGCAGTGCAACAAACATTGTGATCACTATAACACAATAGTCTGTTGTCGCATCACACCGATCGCGTCCCGTCTTTCACGCTAATGATGAGATTTCAGCACTAATGGAAATATTTGTTTTGTGTTTCAGCAAGATGCAGATGATGGACGTATCCGACATAATTCTCCTAGCAACAGCGACCTTTCAACTGAACCGTTAGCAGGAACCTGTGGAGATGTACGAACAAGTTCCATCCGTCGGGCAAAGAAAGGAACCAATCGGTCGGACGATGGAACTTTGGCGACTGAGGTTTTACAAAGTGTCAATAACTCTTCAAGAGGCCACGCGTCGAAGAAGACCGATTTGATTGTTTTGGAAAAACTGTTAGTACGAAAATTCGTGATCTCCCAAAACAACGAATGCTCTTAGCTGAAAAAAAATTATCATTGAAACTTTGTTCTTGGCAGAAATGACTTTCACCCATACACTTACTCCTCATGTGAACGCACAGCCGTCTAATTCCTACTACACCTCGTACAGTACTTAAAGTCCGCTCACAGCTAACGCCGACGTTAGGCAACTACAATTGAACCAATACCCACTGCAACAACTATCGGGTCATATGGAATCGCCACAAGACCATCCGACTGCAGCACTTCTGATGTCACGTTTCAATGAAAACGCATGATAGGCCTATTTACTGTACTTGTAAACTTTACAGTTGTTATAATTATAAATATTAAATTACACTAACAGTAAAACACTTTTTCTCTTACTTTCACATGCTATTTACGTGAATCTTTATAAATAGCTTCACATGTTTCTGGTACGATATAGCCGAGAGCCTGCGGTGATATAATTGTCGTATACTTGATGTCTTCGTAGCTTCTCCCAGTGGCCACGAAACGCAACGTTGCTGTTAGTCTTTCGTGGGGGGAATGGCCTCTCGCATAACTGTGTCTTATTTTTTTTTTTAAGTATTATGTTACCAATGATAGTAAATGCAAATACGCTTCTTCATTCATTCGCACGTAATTATGCCAATCATGTGGATGAACTTTCAGTTCTGATAACAGATTTACATGTGAATATTGTCTCCTCTTCAAAAGCCATTCCTTACACCACGTTCTTCTTTTTACGTGCTTTTACACGCGACTTGCAATGCACTTTGTTGCAATTAAACAACCCACGAGCGCTAACATATCATCGTCCGACGCTAACATTGCGGTAAATGAACTGAACTGATCCTTGAGGAATGTTTCAGCGTATATGGGGACACACCCACTTCAGGCCAAGCCTCAAGGTTTTGCCTGTACGTGTGTGGCCACTTTCACTACCCGGGCCAAGTTGGTGACGCGAACCAAATACGTCCCGAATCAGAAGAAGATACGTGCTAGTGCAGTAGCATGGACGGCTTAGTTGTGCACTTTTTTTAAATAGTATTTTTTAAGAATAAGACGTATACAGATACACAGAAATAACCCTGAAAATAATTCAGTCGAGTTTCGGCAGTCGTGTGAGCAAGATGACGCCATGTCATCAATTAAATTCGTATGAATGTGTCATTCCGAGAGATGGGAGAATCAGGTATTTGTTCTCGGACGTTGGTTTTCTACGTTCGTACGAGGAAGTATGTGACGGGACCTACCGCTGGATATTTGAATATTTTCTAACTTCGTACGAGCGCTTTCAGCAGCTCATTGAATGCTGTACTCCTTGAAACTGTATGGTACACTATATGAGAAGTGATACGCCGCTTCCAACCACTGTGGACCAGGTGATTGAGTTTGCTGTAAATCAGGATAAAAACAGCGCACACCTGCCAGAAGATATCGCAAGCAGCGAGATACACGCTCCAGACTGCGTGCCTGAAGTGTGTGGAGAACAACAGCTTCCTCCTAAAACCGGGGACAAGCAGACCTGCAAACGACAGAAACCAAATCGGCGCTTTATTCCTGTAATGACGAAAGAAAAGTCAGTGCCTGAAACAAGCAATGAACCCAGACCACGTAATCTATTGCGCCTCTCGACAACAAACGACAAAGTAATAGTGGCTTAGAAAAATCACGTTTACAAAGACATTTAAAATTTCGAAGAATTGTGATTTATGTGTATAAATCAATTCGAAAATATACTACCGATGTAAAATGCTTTTGGTAAAAACATAACTATATAAATTAGTTTTAAAAAATTTTGTTTGAAAATTCATTCGGTTAGTAACAATTTCACATAAGTACTTTTTAACCACAGTCAACTTAAATAATAATTTCATTGAATAAATAAATGTCATTCATTAAACGTAATTTAGATGTAGTGAGGGAGTACTGCGTGTTGTGAGGAGTATATGTGGAATTTGGCCAGCACGTTGTTGGCTCTCTGAAAGATTGCACCATGTTGCGTACTTGTATGTCATACATGCATAGCACAGTGGTGACATCACTTACTAAGCATATTCAGTGTTGCGGTACCCGTCACTGCTCGCGAGCAGCGGTAGGTACTTGTATGCCACTGGCCTGCCTCCACAAAACTTAGGGAACAACTGGTAGTGTATGATGTAGGAAATAGCTCACAATTTTCGCATTTTCGAGACCGATAAGTAAAATATCTAGTCGCTCGTGGACACCTTGCCTTGTCTTATACATGTGCAAATAGCCCACGGCAGTAAGTGTGACAATATGCCACTATTATACGGCCAAAGCATATTTTTTAAACATGAAATTCTAGACTGAATCAACATTTAAAATTTATTCATATCCTATATGTACTATTTGTCAAGTCCAAGTTGCTATTACATACATGTCGTGAAGTCCTGCCTTCTGTGATGTGTATGTATGTATGTATGCGTTCTTGTATGTAAGTTCGTGTACGTGTGTGTGGTGTGTGTGCAGAGGGGAGGGAATATTGAGGGGTGTTGGGAAGGGCAAGCTGGGAAAGTGGGAACCCCAGTGTTAAAATATATGACTTAAACTTGTAACACATCATCATAACGTGTTTCAGTCTTAACTGTGACAGCGTCATCTAGGGTACTGATCTCCTTACATTCTACAAATTCTAATAAGGTTTGTGAGTTACGTCTATTTTGTTCAGCATACTTTAAAATATGTTTGCTTGGTGACGAGTTGTAGGCTCGTGGCGTACTTTAGTGAGAGCAAACATTGTTCCTTGTGTTTGTTTGCGTCCTTGACTAGAACTGCAGTGAACGCAGCACGGCTGTTAATATTATTCGTATGT
Source organism: Medauroidea extradentata (assembly GCA_003012365.1). NCBI lineage: Eukaryota > Metazoa > Arthropoda > Insecta > Phasmatodea > Phasmatidae > Medauroidea > Medauroidea extradentata. The sequence continues at coordinate 12,391 of PNEQ01014548.1, forward strand.
GCCGATAATGCTCCAGCTGAGAGTCTCTGACATAACTGAAATTATATCGTGGCCGTCAAACATAGTAAAAAATACTTCCCCGTGTGCGTTTATGGCAGGACATATTTTTGATATTTTTCGTACTTAATTTAGTGCAGAAATTTAATGATGAGAGTATCTAATTATTTAGTATGTACCTATGACATGCGAATATTCTATGTGCAAGTATTTTGTGAATAATTTTGATGCATTGAATTACGTGTCATCTGTCCGGCTAGCTCGTGTTTTAGAGAAATGTGATTTTACAATAATTTATGCTATCGTTTATCACAATGATAACGTAAGGCCGCGCACACCGTACCATTCAAACCCAGAACTTATTGCATAGAGCATGTACATACTAACCAACTGAGACACGCGGGCCGGTATAAAATGCACGTCTTTCTTAAAAATAATATAATTGACAGATTCTTACATATTACTGTGTTAGGTTCAACTTCAGAGGTAAATGATGTATATATAGCTGCAGTAATTGACAGAAAATACGGTATGTTAAATTAAAATAATAACCAGTCTTCTGCAGAAAGTAACAAGTATGTTGTAAAAAATTACATTTATAATTAATATTTATATTTCTTAGAAACTAGCTTTGCACAGTTGAATCGATACATGATCCTATTGATTACAGTATGTGGTAAATATTTGTGTAGTAATAATATTTAGACATACTTTATCGAATTCGTAGCCATACTTCAGAGCAGTCAATATGGTTTTACAGGTTCCAGTTACTCTGCGTAGAGCATCATATTAGACAGCTCCATAGAGTGAAAACCGTTGAGCCCACTTGTTTTCACTATCATCGTGGTGATATAACTCTTGCAGTGCTTAGCTTATTCCGTATTCTTTATGGGTAAATACAATAAATAACTAATTTAAATTCCTTGGTTTACCTGTGTTACCGTCGCCTTTCATGGCAGAGGGCTTAACAAACATACTGTTACAAGTTTAGCAATATCTTTATATGTGGGCAATTCCCTGAGCTCTTTGAGATAGAGGTCATATAATTAGTTATAAAAGAGTTGAATTAAGTAAATGATTTACTAGCTCACAGAGCTTACAAAAACACACAAAACAGCAATCAACTATAACATTTACAACACCCTTAATAATGCACACGACTACAACTGTGCCACAGAACATTAATTAACTTTGAAATTTAAAGCACAAGAATATTTACCTTAATCAATTAAAGACTACAAATTACAATAAAAATTCAGTCATATATCCAATCAACAGTCTCTCAAATATTGACAGTGTGTAGCTTACTTTTACTGTAGAGCAGCACGAGCAAGCCACAATTGGTAATGTCGGTATAAGGACAAATTTGCAAGAAGGTGTACAGCAAGATAAGATGCCAAATTATAATGGCTTCCAAAATTAAAGTTAATAGGGGCACTTCATACTTAAAAAAAAATTACACCACTCTCTGCTCAACATCTGTAAATATATATCGTGTTCAAAGCCATCATACAAAAACCGTACACTAATACATATATTAGCACTTATGAGATGTCTATACAACATCTATTGAAAGTTTGTAAAACACCAAAGTCTTACATATATAAATATACAATAAATAGTTACAATTGAATAAACGGCGTTTGACAAATAAAAGTCGCTTGCCCTTAACAGATGCCAGTCCAATTAATACTGGAATGAACAACTATAAAACTGGCTGATCTGCAATAAATATATAGCCTGTTGGACAAATGTATACTTATAACAAAAAAGGTACAGATTCATATCAGTGACAAAAGCAATATTCATCCATAAAGTGTAAAATCAAATGCTCAGTCCGGGCCTATACCATTTCCTGCATAAGAATACACTAGTGGGGGGCATACTAAAGGTGTTGTTCATAATTCCTATTATGTTATATCATAATTATAACATTCGGTGTTGGGACTGCTGGCATTCAAGTTCAGCTGCAAGTTCACCATTTCTTTATAACCCACGCATCGGACGAAATAATAGTCAACAAAAAGGTATATAACTTGATTCGCCACAAAATAGGCAAAGGATAATGAGCAACCTGGTCGCAAATATCAGTAGACTTGACGCGTTTCACACCACCACGTGGCACTTGACGACTCCATTTGCCAGCACAATAGCACACCAACAGCATTTGCCATTTTCAACGGCGACCGATTCATCACACACTGGCAACATCAGCATCGTACTCACTATCGTGCACTAGAAACCGGGTGAAACTAGAAGCAGATAAATTGCGTTCCGAACGAGCACCAACTCGTTAGTAAACTGCGTTGAAATTTCAACAACTTAGCCACATATTCACGACCTTTGTACTGAAATGCTTTGACGCAGAAAAAGGCATTTTAACCGTCCCATACCGGACTGCCTATGCTGTTTAATATACACCGGGCACCGGGACCACCTAGCAGGCTAATCACGTCTGAACCTCGCTCGTCAAACCTACTCGTAGTTCGCCCAGCAACCACGCATTGCCTAAAGGGCAGCACTTGCCAGACTCGCCACCAGCAATTCCAAAACAGCTGAACACGAGCGCAGGCATACCAACTTCTGGTGCACCCATACCGCAACGGTCGGCAACTGGTGGCGCGCGGATTACCAAACAATAAGTTTGGCAGCCCGGGCCGCCTCAAGTGTACAACCTTAAAAGTCCGCAGTGGTGATGAATTACCATGTGCTGCGCAGCATTCTGAGTGCACCGCTGTCTTCACTCTTGAGATTTTCGGTTTGACTCCCGTCGCGCACCTCCTCTTCGCCCGTCAGCCCGCCGTATCAGTCGTCTTGTTTCGCCCAACACCGCTCCGAAGGTAGTCGCCTGCCGCCTCACAGTAGACTCTGATGTCACCAAGATGTCTTCACCAGCGAACTCTCCCCAAATGTGTCGATTCTGTGCTTTTATACTTTTCGAAACACTCGGATGTTCACCGCATTACAGGGGCCTAAAAATAAACATTACAACACGCTTTGGACGTGACTTGAGCGTTATAGGCCGGCCTCGTAGGGCCAAAGCACTGTTCAAACATGTCTATATGATGTATATCGTCGGGGTTTACATTATGGGGCAGCCCGGCTCGTGAGTCGTGGGCTAGTCCATAAGTTGTTTCGACACAGGTCCCAGCCAGCCCACCCTCAGAATTACAGCATGCAACAATACTTTACACGTGGAGGTTGATTTCCTACCCCAGAAACTTGACGATCATTGATGTGCTAAGGCGACTTCACATCGCCGTCACTTTTTCACCTTTGCTTTCTTTTTCGGTGAGCTATTTAAATCGCATATATTAACATATCCAGCTTAACATAGTAAAACACTCATATATTCGGTTCCGTTCTAAGTAAAGTAGTGAAACGGCTTTAACGCTTGTTACGATACAATTTAGGCTAGGATAAACATATCGCACAAGCATCATTTAATTTATTTATCTAAAATAATCATAAATATTTTTATTAAATGAATTCATTTGAACTGAATAATATTTTTATAATTATTACGCAGTCACCAATTTATAAACATGTGTTCAAAATACTTTGCGACAGATAAGTGTACCTGTAAAGTGCAGGGTTTTATTGGGTTCCTCCCGATGTAAGTTGTTTTTTTATTCCATTACTGTTCCATCCCTGTCTCACTCTGTCCTCTCCAGTAGTTACCTTCCACCCTACTGATCTGACGACTATTATTATTAATCACATTATGTTGTGTTACAGGTTTCATCTCGAGAGGTGTTCTTATGTACGTGAATCATGGCAGGTGAATGAGTGTCCTCCTTACAGTTGAACGCATCTGTTGCTTCCTCCTCAATGAACGTTGGGGTAAGAATGCCTTTTACTGGGTACCGGTGTTACTTCTGCAACATCTCGTTCACGCAGGGCAAAAGTCATTATCAGCATGAACTTACGTGCATTCGCATTCCTCATATGGCAGAAGCGCGGTGCACGAACCAGTAGGAAATACGACGTACGAAGGTGTACAGGCATTGTTATACAGTCAGCAACTACGAACTGTAGTTACTGTAATAAGTTTTATACACAACTAGGTCCCCACACGCACTAAATGTAACAATGAGTTCTCTAGAGCAGATAAATAAAAGAAGCATGCAAGGAGGTGTAACAGACCAGCACTGTCTCCAGCCAAGCGCTCGCGACTTGACTTGCTAACCGTCACTACTCGGCAACCTATAGTCCTTGTCTTGGCCCCGCCCTGTTGACGGTTAGTTGTCAGGTCAGGGGACGTAAATAGCCACGGTTTCAGGGAGACAGAAACTGCGTTCAGGGCTAAACTAAAAATCTATGAGTCTGTAAATTATAGCATGGCAGCAAAATATATTAGTACAGATTTGATAGGCATAGACCAGAACACAGTCGATCAGCTGCTTCAGGGAGAACAGAAGAATGGGGCTGTTAAATTCAGAATGTGGTTGGAATGTTGCTATAGCAAACAAGTACCATTTTATGAGGGAGTTGACAAGAGGGTCTTTAAAACAGAGAATGTTCCGATACATGACATTAGTGACATTGAGGGTTCCGTGTCGTTTGGGGTTGGGAAAATATTTCGTGAGGAGGCTTTATGTAAGGAAAAAGTGTCGAGTCCGGATGGACATTGTCAGCTGTAAATCAACTGCAACATCGCGTCAATAAGCTGGACCCCATCTGCGTCTCTTACTTCCTTGAGTTGCCGGGCAACATCACAACCAAGCATGCTGTAATCAACCCACAAAACTTTGATCATCACATGCACTTTTTTTAAGTGAGCTGTGTTGGCAAGATATGAAAATTTGTGTTTAACACTTGTTTTTTTTTTTTTTTTTTTAGATCTAATACACATTTATAATACACGTCATCTCCATGGAGTACATTGATGTGAACTGTTTGAGAGGAATATCATGTACGGGCGTCCTTTGTTGCCTGCCAGGTACGCAACCCGCGATGTAAGGCCGGTCATGCTGCCAAGGTTTAGTTGATGTGTGTGAATGCACGTTACGCTACTGCTGTATGCATCGTTTATTTGTATTTTCCTTGTGTATGTTTTATTATTTTTAATATGAGAGTAATTTGTTAACTGAACTTAACTTTTATTATTAATTGAATGGTACTATGATTATTGATTTTCAAGCAGTATTTCTCTGCTAGTTGTTCTAAGTAATATTTTTACGTCTGCTAATCCAGGCAAAGCGACCACACGTGGTTTCACTGTCTAGCCTCGGTACCGCGACCAGTATCTTGTAATATTACCCACAGGAGATACCGTACCCTACATGTCTGTAGCCATCTTTCTCACAGTGGTAGTGACCTCGCCTTCCATGCGCGTCCTTGTGTGGGTGCAATTCGTACAAGCAGCAGCTTAGCTCGGCTACAAACATAAAAATACCTAAACCTTGCTCCATGTTGGATGTTTCATCCTGCCGCACGCAGCATCTCTGCACACTGAGTATTTCCCTTTAGCCGCTCTTTGGACATCTGCACGTCATCTGTCGGACGTAAACTGAATTAACTAGCGTCACCACACTTACTGTGCCGCTTCCTTTACCGCTCTATGAAAGCCTATTCGGAAGAATGATGACGTGTTTACGCATTGCTCCTGTTTGTCAGGAGATGTTAGTCTTCGGGAACTAGTTTCCATGATGTTAATTATTTCTCTTTCACGTCATATAGTGTTAGTTCCATTAAAATATATAATTCAGTGAAATTTGAGGCAACTATTACGATATTTATCATTCTGTATACTTCAAGATGCAAGCCATCTAGCCTACCCTCCGTTGGTAATTATTTTTCACCGCACGCGAGTCTTACACGCTGTTTTTCTCGTTAAAAACATAATATAACTCTCCACTTCCCTTTTATTTGTACACTGAAAGGTTCAAAAATCCAATTAAATTTCAAGTTTTCAAGAACAACTTCCCATAATTCAAGGGTTTAACAAAATGCCCAATACTTCAACTATATCTCAAGTGCTATTCAATGTATATTCAACATAATTATTCAAGTAATCTATTATGTTCAATTTACATATGCTTTCAACATGTCCTTTCTCTGGACACTTACTCGCCGTTACGTTCTACGTTTCAGATAAGTTGTATGCCCCTGCATTAACTTTAATTGTGTTACACACAACATTTCGTCATCCAGGACGATTTTATATCTACGACTTTAAATTAACATTAATCATTTATTTTATAATACATCAAGTTTTCAAGTTAATTAAACTTAGTATGTAAGGATGCACTATAGGTAATCATAATATTAAAAGGGTTTGCATGGCCCTGTTTATCTTTTAAATAATAATTTGCGATGAGTATTTTGTAATTCAATGTTTCTCTCTCTTTGTTTATTTCAGGATTTTGGAGCCTCAGGGTTAATTATTGTCAAGTGTAATGATGGAATATTAATGTGAAAATGAAACAAATGCAGCAATGGTAAGAATTTACTGTCCTCGAGGGGCGGGGCTGTTTTGAAAAGCTGGCTCCTGATTGGTCCAAGGGAACCAAAGCCTGCAGGACAAGTGGCGGGGTTTTGTGACCAATAGGAGCACCGCGAGGAGAGTGGAACGGAATGGGAGAGAGGAGAGACGTCGGGAGACGTGTGACGACGACGGACCGGGGTGTTACCGCCGGGCGCCACGACGCATTAGGGTGCAGTAGTCACGAACGGCGAGGACCTGAGGTGTTACCGCCAGGGCCGATTCGCGTGTTGCGCAATTGACGAGTCGTGTGGGCGGAATTTAAACCAGGCCGATAAATCCACGCCAGGAGAAGACAGTGACGACTTGCTGTCCATAAAAAAAAAGAAGTGACTGACATTTATTTACCCTCGCAACAACATCCTCAATAACAATTAGTAAGACACGAAAGGTTTAACAGAGAGGAAAGTCACAGGGTATAGAAGAAATAACAGGAAGAAGCTGAGGTGAAGTTCTGTGTGGATAGAAGAAATAACAGGAAGACACTGGGGAAAGTTCTTTGTGGATAGAAGAAATAACAGGAAGATTCTGAGGTGAAGTTCTTTGTGGATAGAAGAAATAACAGGAAGACACAGGGGTAAGTTCTTTGTGGATAGTAGAAATAACAGGAAGAAGCTGAGGTGAAGTACTTTGTGGATAGAAGAAATAACAGGAAGAAGCTGAGGTGAAGTTCTGTGTGGATAGAAGAAATAACAGGAAGACACTGAGGTGAAGTTCTGTGTGGATAGAAGAAATAACAGGAAGACACTGGGGAAAGTTCTTTGTGGATAGAAGAAATAACAGGAAGACACTGGGGAAAGTTCTTTGTGGATAGAAGAAATAACAGGAAGATTCTGAGGTGAAGTTCTTTGTGGATAGAAGAAATAACAGGAAGACACTGGGGAAAGTTCTTTGTGGATAGTAGAAATAACAGGAAGAAGCTGAGGTGAAGTACTTTGTGGATAGAAGAAATAACAGGAAGAAGCTGAGGTGAAGTTCTGTGTGGATAGAAGAAATAACAGGAAGACACTGGGGTAAGTTCTTTGTGGATAGTAGAAATAACAGGAAGATTCTGAGGTGAAGTTCTTTGTGGATAGAAGAAATAACAGGAAGACACTGGGGTAAGTTCTTTTTGGATAGTAGAAATAACAGGAAGCATCTGAGGTGAAGTTCTTTGTGGATGGATGAAATAACAGGAAGAAGCTGAGGTGAAGTTCTGTGTGGATAGAAGAAATAACCGGAAGACACTGGGGTAAGTTCTTTGTGGATAGAAGAAATAACAGGACGAAGCTGAGGTGAAGTTCTGTGTGGATAGAACGAATAGCAGGAAGAAGCTGAGGTGAAGTTCTGTGTGGATATAAGGAATGACCTGAAGAACCTGAGGTGAAGTTCTGTGTGGACAGAAGAAATAACAGGAAGAAACTGAGGTGAATGCAATTGGATAAAATTCATTTATTTGAAAAACGAACAAATGTTTCCTATTAACATTTTTGCATATGAAGAAAAGAGGAAGAAGGTGTTAAGGAATATTTATTTTATCCACCACAAATTACACAAAAAAAACTGTAAACATGTTAATCTTTTATATGTTATAAATGTAAATAATGACCAATATTGTTGTATTAAAGAGCTTTCTAGACGAATTGGATCAGCTTTTAAAAAACCACAGGTATTTTTTTTTGTGACAGATGCTTACTATATTTCGCTACGTAAGACTAATTAAATAATCATGAAGAAGATTGTAAAAATAATGACGGTGTTCGCGTAAAGCTTCCAATTGAAGGTAAAAAAATTAAATTTTAAAATTATAATTATTCTTTAAAAGTGCTTTTTACTATGTATGCTGATTTTGAAAGTTTATTAAGTAAAATGCTTACTTGTGAACCAAATCCTGAATAACTGTACACGAAAAATTACCAAAAACATGAGCCAATTTGTTATTCTTATTATGTTAAATATAAAACCGGTGATTACAAACCTCCAGTATTTTATAAAGGAAAGCATGACTAGTGTTTTTGTAAAATTGTTAACTGACGAATCTAAAAAAATCGAAAAATATATGAAAATGTAACACCAAAGAAACCACTAACTAAAGAAGAAGTAAATAAATATTTGGAAACATCGCATTGTCATATTGTGAAAAACCATTACATAGCAATTTAGTAACGGATCATGATCATTTAACTGTAAAATTTCGTGGTGCAGCACATAAAAGTTGTAATTTAAACTATCAAAATCCAAATTTTGTTCCTGTTTATATTAGTAATTTATCTAGGTATGATGCACATTTATTTTAATGATTTCGGGAAACACGAAAGAGATAAAAGGATTGATTTTATACCTGATATTGAAGAAAAATATATTTCATTCACAAAATATGTAATTGATGGTGTAAATATAAGATTTATTGATTCATTTATGGCTTTTAGTTTAGATTCATTATTTAAAAACGTAGTTAAATATATTTGTGGCTGTTGCAAAGAACATTTTAATACAAAAGAATATAAAGAACTAAAGATAATTTTAAAAGGTCATTTTTAACTAAGTGTTAAAAATATTTTTCAGAAGATCAAATGACTTTAGTTATAAATAAGGTGTTTATCCTTACGATTGTATGGATTGTGAAGAAAAATTTAATGAAACAGAATTACCATCTAAAGAAAAATTTTTAGAATGATTTAAATAAAACTAATATTTCAGATGAAGATTATGAATTCGCACAAAAATTTTGGAATAAATGTAATATTAAAAATCTAGGAGAATATACAGAATTACATAAAATCACGCTTTATTGTTAGCTGAAAATTTTAGTGACCTTTGTATAAAAACGTATAAATTAGATACTTCTTGGTATTTTACAACTAAATGATTTGCTTGGGATGCAACGTTAAAACACAAAAGTTGAACTAGAACTATTAACAAATTACGATAAAATATTAATTACTGAAAATGGAATTAGAGGTGGAATTTCGCAATGTTCTAAAAGATTCGCAAAAGCAAATAATAAATACATGGAAAATTATTATCATTTGACTTCGTCAAATCAAGTATCCAAAGGGTACGATCCTAAAACTGAATATTCTAACCTCGTACATTTAGATGCAAATTAGTTATATGGTTGGACAATGAGTTAATGTATGATTTTCATTAGAATGTTATGAAACCAAAATATGAATAAAATATAGAATCATGTTCTACAGATACAGATTCTTTAAGTTATTATATAAAAACTAACTATTTTTATGAATATATGAAAGAAACGATTCAGCATTTTGACACCTACGAAAAAGATAACAAATATAACATTCCACAAGCAAACAAAAAAGTTATTGGTAAAATTAAAGACGAAAAGAATGGAAAAATAATGGAAGAATTTATTGGATTAAAATAAAAAATTTATGCTATAAATGTTGAAGGTGATGTAAAGAAAAGAGCGAAAAGTAAAAAATATGCTGTGGTTAAAAATAAAATAACATTCTATGATTACAAAAATGGTTTACTCAGAAAATAAATTTTATATAAAAATATGAAACTTATAAGAAGTAAAAAAATAACTATTTTTAATAGAATCTAGGAAAAGAGCATTAAATCGTGAAGATGATAAATTATTTATTCTTCAAAATGGAATTGACACATTACCGTGGGGTCACTATCAAGCGACAGCTAAAGCAGTCTAAAGAATGTGTCTAATTAAATAGGAATAAAAATATAACAAACGTTAAAATATTAGAATATACAAAAATATAAAATACAAAAAAAAACATTATTTACAATACTTCTTCAGTGATTCTCTCACTTTTAATATCATATATTATATTTATTGGGCCAACCAACACAACTTTGCAAATTGTATTAGCAGGAAATGGTTTATTAAAATCAATTGTAAGTTTAATGTTAGTTCTATACTTAAAAATAGAAGTTTTTCGATGAGAACAATCAATAACATAAATTGCTCTTTCAGAAACAAATTTATTTGGATTAAAGTAAATTTCATTATTACGATGTACAGTGTCAAATTTAGTTCTTGAATTTCTAAAATCTTTGTAAGAAATAAACATTTTATCAGATATATTATTTTCTAAGTCAAGATTCCAATATTCTTTTGGAAAAATTTCATTTCTTCCATTTTTAATCGAAATATTTCTAACATTGCAATGATCAAATAATGAACCATGTTTTTCTTGTTCTGGATCATCTTTTCTATTTGGTTTGAAAACCAACAATTGTATAATCTGGCATATCGAATTAAATAGAATTTAATTTATCTTTTACATCAAACTGAAAATTATTTGAACCAGTTGGAACAACTTCTTCAAGACATTGCCAATAATTAAAAGAGTTTGGAAGTTTAGAATTATTGTATAATTTAGCTTTAATTTGATTACTATAATTAGGTTCATATTCAACCATCGGCCACAAAATTTCCATTTTCTCAATAATTATTTTACCAGCATCTGGAATAGTGTAAACCGATCCATCAATTTTATGTTTAGGTTGTTTATAGATACAAATATCATCATTATAATTTCGAATAAATGAAATTATGTAACCACCATTCCAACAAATATCATGGCAATCTTTAATAAGTCCAAACAAATATTTTAATGGATATGAAACTTAATTATGTTTATCTGCTCTAAAAGAAAGGAATATACCAACTCCGTAATCTTTTTCAACCGTAGATAACTGTAAATATGATGATTCTGAAATTGAGTTTAACAATGGATGCATCATTGTGGAATTTATTCCAGGATTTTCAATACTTTCAATAATATTTCCATGTTCATAAATTTATATTTTCGAAAATTAGAATGGAAAGAAGTTTTCACATAAATCAATAGTTGAATTTTTGGCATAATTTTCCGTTTTTTTATCTCTCTTACTCTCCGTTCACTCTTACCTGAGTTTTAGGATAAACAAAGCAAATTATAAACAAACATGTTCATTGGCTGCCGACAGCCGTGCACTGTGATCTTGCATAAGAAATAGATCTTTGTTATCTGTCGTGTACATATACATTTACCAATCTATCATCCGGGAGAGTTTAATTAACAAATATATAATATTAACAGATGCTGCAATCACAATTTACGATGCTATATATTTATTACTATAATTATGGTTAGCGGACGACACGTCCGTACAGTTGATTCACGAGTTATTTATCAAACGATACACTATTAAACGTACGAGTTTTTTGGTACACTTGCCAGTTTTTAGAGATGTACGATACTCTGAAAATACCAAATTTTAGTCCACTGTAAAAATAACTCGAAAATATCAGAAGCAAATCTAATATTTTATTTTCACAAAGTATTTTTGGGCATTAACACGCCATGTTGTGGCTACTGCGAATGTTTATTTTCCGTATATCAGTTTTCCGTTCCAGTTCGTCTGAACCAAAATTCCTTTATCTATTTCGTTCCAGCCTCGCGTCGGTAATGTTTACATGGTCTAACTTGCGGCGTAGGTTATGTGACGGACGTGAACAGTGAAAATGTCTTGCATGGTTTTCATAACGTGGATGTGGATGTATCTTCTCGTCTTTGTATCTTCATTACTAAATAAACTGCGGTGATGGAGGCACAGAGGCACGAATAATAATCTCTCACAACATTCTTTATAAAACAAAACGAATGTGTGACGTGAATTATCGACAAACTGTTTGGTGATTTATCAAATGTGGTTTTTGTCAAAACGAAGTACAAAATAATTTAAGAGGACTTTAGAGTAAGTTAAATCACTCATTTTGTTTACTTTTTTCTGCATGTAGTACCAAATTTTCCTTACGTTAGTACCAGAATATTTAAATACGATCGTTAGTCATGGCTTGATAATTACAACTGAATCTTGAAATATATGGTAATAACACATGTCATTCTTTTTTCAAGTTTTTATGTAATTTTTGTCTTCATATGTTGATAACATGTACGAAATTTCACGCAATATTGTTTTAATTGATAGTGCGTTGTTGTTTTCTATGACACCAACTGTACACACATTTGTCGGTTGGACATAGTACGTCAGCGCGCAGCACAAATTGAGCTAGCGAAGTGAAATGATATGATGTTATTTGTTTACTTCAGAACTCAGGTTAGAGTGAATGGAGAATACTTATTTTAAATGTAAAATAAACATATGCTTCATTTGGATGGGAAAATGAAACACTAATAGGAATTTCCAAATCTATTTTAATATTGTATTCATTTAAATTAGTTTTTGTTTGATCAGTTGGAGTAAAAGTTTGACGTTCATAACTTTCTATTATTTTCTCGATCATACTTATAGAAAAAAATTGATTTAAAAATTATTTTTTATTTATACAACAGAATTATTTTTACTTATTCATGAATTATGGCTGTTATCAAAACCTAACTCTTTAACTAAAACTTAATCACCTTACTTTCGCAAAACTTTTTCAACCAAGTAATATTTATCATATTTTGTTTTTAGTAATTCTTGTTCATAAAACATACCTTCGATGGGTTCGTTTTGTAAATATTTAATTCTATAGGCTATAGGATTTGTGTATGATATTTCAGAAATTTCAAACACATATGTAGACCAATTAGGAGTATAACCTTTTCAAATAAATTGTTTTAACTTTATTTATACTAACTTTAAATCCCATAGAAAATGTTGCGCCAGCAAGCGCTGGCTTTAGCCGGTAGCTGGGTATAGAAGTATTATTTTTATTACTATACATATTGACAAGAGTAGAAGTCTCATTATTTTTATTACTATACATATTGACAAGAGTAGAAGTCTCATTATTTTTATTACTATACATATTGACAAGAGTAGAAGTCTCATTATTTTTATTACTATACATATTGACAAGAGTAGAAGTCTCATTATTTTTATTACTATACATATTGACAAGA
>PNEQ01014554.1:0-11849 GCA_003012365.1 Medauroidea extradentata
CAGTAAGTGACGAGAGCGGCTTCTTGACCTACTCTTGGTCAACCTGCTCCACCAGTAACACGAATACAGTTTACAATTGTTCAGTAAGTGACGAGAGCAGCTTCTCGACCTATTCTTGTTCAACCTGCTCCACCAGTAACACGAGTACAGTTTACAATTGTTCAGTAAGTGACGAGAGTGGCTTCTCGACCTACTCTTGGTCAACCTGCTCCACCAGTATCACGAGTACATTTTACAATTGTTCAGTACGTGACGAGAGCGGCTTCTCGACCTACTCTTCGTCAACCTGCTCCACCAGTAACACGAGTACAGTTTACAATAGTTCAGTAAGTGACGAGAGCAGCTTCTCGACCTACTCTTGGTCAACCTGCTCCACCAGTAACACGAGTACAGTTTACAATTGTTCAGTAGGTGACGAGAGTGGCTTCTCGACCTACTCTTGGTCAACCTGATCAGCCAGATTTAAAAAAGCACAAAGATAGAAACACACATTTAAGAGTGCGTGGTATATAATTAAACGCTTAAAACAGATATTGACTTCTATGTTTATTTCGAAGCCAATGTAGATAAAATACCCAATGACAATCATAGATAATGGTATTTGCCAACTTTATATGTAAATATTTATCTAGAATTACTAATTCGTTACGCATGTTCTCTTGCGCCGCAGTTAAATGAACGATGTTCCGGCGTCAGAGATTGTGCCTCATAAGTTCGTAAGACTGGAAATTATTTTTTTTAAAACGTTGGCTAAAATTATTGTCAAGGATTGCTATTGTTTAATTTTCGCATATTGGCTTCAAGAATCCCACAGTTGTAGAATAATGCTTTTACTTTTGAATTATGTAACCTCTTAAGACCCAAAGGTATAATGGTTGTACAGATATGCACGCCAGTTACGTTACGCTGATCAGCGCCACCTTAAGCATTCCATCCGTGTTTTGCCTCAAACACGCATACGAGAGAGATTATATAGGCAGATATCTTATTAATGAATTAGTCGAACAATATCGGCGGCCATGTTTGATAGATTATATATATCTAGAAGGTTGCACTCGTAAACTGAGTAAGAGCAATGAACTTTCTAACCTCAAACATGGAAATTGTAATGTATTTAATGTTATTATTACTACACTAACACTCGCGACGTTTTAGTTATTTTGTTACAGCTATAAATGTGCAATGCTTGTACAACAAATATATCAACGTTTACTTAATTTGACTAACGCAAAATGTGGCACCAAATAGCAGCCTTATTTGTTAACAGCGCGTCACGACTCTGTCATCTACAGGGGAGCTGTTGGTTAAATATGTCGTTTGAACTACTTTTGAAACGAGTTTTCCTTGAACGAGAAAACAATATGATGGCAATTCGTTTTGAGAGTTAGCTAACTGCTACATACGATGAACGTATTTGAAAGAAGTATGTGTGTGTCCCGTGTGACTGTAGTTTAGGGCCATCCATTATACATAATCGTTATTGCTTTTGAGATATTATTTCACTGAGCCTAAAATAAAGCAGGTGTCGTAAAAAATTAATTTCAACAGTTTTGTGCTGGCAGTATATATTTAAATGTTGACTGAGTTTTTAAGGCAAAAGCACAGTGATTTACGTAAATCAACTAACCAAAACCGCAAAATTCTAGCCTAAAAATACAATTGTAAAAATTTAATTAAAAAAACTGAGATACAGTGATATGATATCTGCTCTGCGAAAGATGCGTGACTTTATAATTGTACGAAGTAAATGTGTTAGGCTATAGACACCTTTGTTATTTCACGAAAAATTATTACTTTTTTTATATTCAGGTACTAAAAAATAGGCTAATATGTTGGTATATTCAAGAATCTAAATTTAATACAATTACTTTCACTATAATATATTTCATTCCTATCTTTTTAATAGTTTTGGCTTTGGGTAAGTAGAAAAAATAGTCAAATCGCAAATTTTACATGCGTTTATGTAAACTATGGAACCGGCAAATATATTATTTGTGGGAAATTATTAATTTCTGAGCTGTGTAATAGACGGACAGTTTTTGGTACAATATTTATTCACGGCCAAATTTTGCCAAAGGCTGATTTACAATTGGTACGTGCTTGTACACGATAACGTAAATTTAGCGTTATAGTTACAGAATATATTTAAAATGTAAGTGTACTAAAACAATGACCAGTGAACGATTGATAAACTTTTTAACAAATACTGTTGAACATAAATTTGTATGCTCTACTTCAGCAGGTTCACAAGAAGAAAGAATTTATATTTTTCTCTAAACGAAATAGGAGATGTGGTTTTTAATTCACCCGGTAGGTCGTTCCAAATTTTGCTTGCAAGGTAAGTGTAAGATTTTTTGTAAATAGATTTATTACATCGAGGCAATTGAATAGAGTTTTTATTTCGTGTATTGTGGTGGTGGATGAAAACAAAGTTTAAAGTTTATTAGCTTTTCTAACAAACGTTTTTTGAACTCTTGTATCAATTATTTTCTTTAGCTGAATAGTGCAATTGCATAACCTTCTATTTTCTATATTAAGCCATTTAGACGCTGCAAGCGCGTCTGTTTTGTGATCTTTTTTTAACCCCCGACGCAAAAAGAGGGGTGTTATATAAGTTCGACGTGTGTGTGTGTATGTGTGTGTCTGTGGCATCGTAGCTCCTAAACGAATGGACCGATTTTGATGGGGGGTTTTTTTTTGTTTGAAAGCTGACGTGATCGAGATGGTTCTTAGCTCTGATTCAAGCAAATCTGTTCAGCCGTTTAAAGATAATGAGCTATTTTCTAGTTTTTAACCATTTATTCCAGGAAGTGTTGCTTAGCAACGATGCACTGAATGCAGCTACATAATCATTATAGTAATTTTCATCGTAAACTATGAATCCCAGACACTCAATAGTTACAGTAATGCGTTTCGTAATCTTTACAGTTCAGCTAAAGCAGATTTGTCTTGAGGATTATTAAAAAAAACTGTCTTTGAATAAGTTCACAAGTTGCAACACCCTGCAAACTTGCTCTGGCGTTTCATTAGATCGTGAAATACTGGTATTCCTAGCATTTATTGTTTGACGTAAACTACGTTCTACATAACTTACTTCAGATCTCTGCAAAGTCTTGTCTACGTATACCTCTCCAAACGACGCTGTCTGTCTTGTGGACTTTCTTGACTGCGCAGTTCAGTCTTTCGAGTAGCTTGAGATAGCAAAAATGTTTGTATTTTAAGAGTGTAATTTTCAGGCTGCGTTAATTTGCGCCTTTCGGCTTCATTTTGAGAATTTTTTAGTTTTTCCCCCAACCCCTATGTTTAACACTTTCATTGAAACTTACAAAAATATAATGATAAATTATTCAAATAAACTTAATAGTAATTAAACTCTGCAATCGTATTCTAACTCTACGAAATAATCACCTAAACATAAAATAATTACAGTTATCAATTAACTAAAAAATTTTTTGTTTGTAATCAATGCGTACTATTCCCGTGAACTTGCATTCAGAATGCAACCGCCACCATATCCATTTCATAACTCCCCATCCACTCGCCGCAGCGCTAGAGGTCTAATATACACAGCGTGAAAATACGTCTCAAGTTACGTAAATAAAACATACAGATATCACTGGCGTCAACATTCCGCCCACAGAAAATTAGTATTTTCTGTTTACAAAATATTGGAAATTAAAGTACAGCTTTTCACACAACACAATGCATTCTTATCACTGCTATTCTCTGAAATACACTATTCAACTGGTAATGGGCGAATCGTGGTGACAAGTCGAGTAAGAGGCCATTGAGGTGAGCGAAGTGACACAACCCTTACTACTCCAGCCGGGCCAGGATGTACCGCTGAAACCCTGGCTGTTCTCCACTTTAATGGAGGCAGAGTTGGCTCCTTCACGAGAACTAACTGATCTACAGCAACATTGGGAGTGGACATGATCCATTTTGTTCTCTGATGAAGAGTGTGGAAATATTCAATACTCCATCTTCTCCAAATCCTCTGCTGTAGTTGAGCTACCAGTTGCCACCTATCTAGACGATTGACAGGCAATTCCAATAGGTCTTGGTTTGGAATAGCCACCATGAGTTCATCAATGATGAAGTGACCAGAGGTCAGCACATCAAACTCTTCAGGACTTGATGACAAAGGGCAGATAGGTCTTGAGTTAGAACTACAGGTATTTGAGCCAACAATCTCGCCATCTCTTCAAATGTCAATAAGTGGGTGCCTATAACTCTCTTCATGGTCTGCTTGATACTCTTGATGGTGGCTTCCCAGATACCCCCAAAGTGAGGGCTGACTGGAGGTTTAAAGTGCCGCTTGATCCCCTGCTTGGCAGCACTGTCTGTGATACGCTGCTTGCTGTCACAATTGAACAATTCTTGGTAGACCTCCTTAAAGTAGTTTCTTGCTCCTACCGTATTAGTGCCATTGTCAGAGTACATATCTGATGGCACACCTCTGAGTGATACAAATCTCTTCAGAGCTGAAAGAAATGCTGCTGCTGAGAGGTCTGTCGCCATTTCAATATGTACTGCCTTGGTAGACATGCAGACAAACACACACACATACACTTTCAGTGCAGTACGCGAGTTATGACTGACATGGCTCGGAAATGGCCTCCAAAATCAATACCGACCGAGTGGAAGGCTCGTACCTGACACAGTCTAACAGATGGCAGTGTTCACATCACATGATACATTTCCCGGGGTTTGGCTCTAAAATAATGAACACATTTGTATATCAAGTTATGAAAAAGGGATCGTGCAGAAATAATCCAGTAATATCTGCGAATCAGATACAATGTTGTCTGTGGTCCAACATGTAGATGACAAATGTGATAATGGAGGATTATTAGTTCCGATAGCTTACTCTGACGTGGTAAAAGTATTGGATGTTTTGCAGTCTTAGGTATGGAGACATTTTGTAGCCTACCACCCACCCTGACAACTCCATGTAAATCAATAAATGGTGCTAGCGCCTTAATGCATTTGCTCCATATGTCACCCCTTTTTATAGCATTAATGTCTTCTTTGAAGAAGTGTTGCTGAACTGCAGTAACCAACATAGCTATTGCATTTCTCCATTCTTCTGCTGCCACAAACCTCTCACACGTGGGTGTATTTTGCTGAAATGCTGTCTTTGCTCGAAGAATCCAAGCTGCAACACACTGAAGCTTTTGGAGTGATGAGAACTTCTGAAGGAGGCCAAGTGGGTCTTCTGAATTACGTGTTTCCTGTTGAGCAACCAACATTGCAACTGAAAGCTTCAACTCAGGCACATTTTCAGGGCCTAGAGTGTCCTGTGATGGCCAGTGTTCTGCTTGGTGCATCAACCAGTCAGGACCGGAAAACCAGTTGGATTGGTCTAACAGGTGGTCAGGTAAACATCCGCGTGATGCGGTGTCTGCCGGGTTACTTTATGAAGGGACATGATTCCAAACACTTGGAGGAAATGCTGACTGAATCTCTGCAACTCTGTTAGCTACAAATGTTTGCAGTCTATGAGGTGACATCCTTAACCAAGTTAACACCACCATTGAATCTGTCCAGGAATAAAGCACTGGATCCTCGACCTTGGTGCGGAAAATCTCCATGACATGTTGCCACAGTCTGCTCAACAAGTGAGCTGCCCAGAGTTCAAGTTTGGGAATTGACATGGTTTTCAACAGAGCTACCTTTTACTTTGCAATCAGCAAATGCACAGTGATTTCTCTTGTCTCCGTCACACACCGAGAATACAAGACTGCTGCATAGGCTTCTTCACTTGCATCGCAAAATCTGTGGAACTGAACTTCATATCCCCGCACTGGAATAAACCTTGTCAGCCTCACCTGAGACAGAAGAGGTAATGCCACCTTAAACGTGTTCCAATCACTCAACACATCCTCTCCTATCTCTTCATCCCAACCGAGGCCCATGGTCCACAGTACTTGAAGTAATATCTTACTTGCAGTCGCCACTGTAGGTAACCACCCACATGGATCATATAATCGCGCTATTAGTGACAGGATGCCACGTATGGTATATAGTACAGTTGGTACCTTTACCTTGTAGTAGAACTAATCCTGCATTGGATCCCAGTAAACTCCCAATACATTCACTGAACCAGTACTGTCAAAGTTTAACAAAGATTTACCTGAGTCTAAATTCTCAACTATACTCTGATGATTAGAGCACTATTTGTGCAGTTGGAACCCTCCTGCTTCTAGCAGCGCCAGCAGCTGAGTCTTCAGTTCAAGCGCCTCGGCCACTGTATCTGCCCCGGTCACTATGTCATCCACGAATATATCATGCTGTAAAGTTTGTGCTGCTAAGGGATGCTTAGCACCTTCGTCTGCAGCCAACTGCTGCATTGTTCTAAGTGCTTGGAAGGGTGACGAAGCCAGCCCATAGGTTACCATGTTGAGTTCAAATACACTCACAGGGTCGAGGTCAAAGTTTCACCACATAATGCACTGGTACTTCTGGTCACTGGGATCAATCATAACCTGGCGATACACTTTGCAAACATCAGATGTTATAGCAATTGGTGATGTCCCAAAATTCACAAAGATGTTTGCAACCTCCTTTTGTAGCTTGGGTTCTGACAGCAGTACACTGTTTAACGACAGCCCATCCACAGTCTTTGAGGTCGCATCAAACACCACTCTTACTTTGGACGTCACACTATCCTCTTTGATGACTGCTTGGTTGGGAATTATGTATGATAGTTGGCTGTGTGGTCTTGGCATAAGCACTGTGGCAGACTTCCCATTGGCATCCACTGTTTGTGTCCCGATCCGCGACATGTGGCCTAATTCTTCATACTCATCCATGAAATGCCTATATTGGTGAAACAACTCTGGTGACCGACATAGCTTACATTCCAGTCCCTGCAGTCGCTTTAGTGCATGGGTGTACGAATCCCCAAGAGTGACATTTGTTGTGGTAAAGGGCAGCTTCAACACATACTTGCCTTCACCATCGCGTGAGTGGGTATCCTGAAAATGCTGTTCACATTTCTGGTCTCCGCTGGATATGAACGACTTTCTTGGTATTTCTTCAGCTTCCCAGAATTTTTGCAAAGCTATATCCAGGGACATGTCAGTCCATACTAGGAATGATGACAAATGCTGAGTAGCTGGTGCACTTGGTGCAGTGCCAGACAACACCCATCGAAACTCTGTAGGGAAGGCATGTGGCTGCCCGATGACTTTGGACCCAGTTGTTACTTCTGCCACTACCTCTGCTGACAGCAACATGTCTATTGCACTCGGAGTAGCAAACTGAAGACCAGCTAGTGGCAAACCCTCAAGATGTGCAAGACCCTTGATGGCAATCTGAGCTGAGGGTAGATTTCTAGTTATTGTCTTCAGGATCACAACTTTGCTGGTAATGTGGATATCTGATGAGTGAAGTGAACCTATTTCACAAACCACTGCCCCCCTAGCTTTTGGGACTGAAATGTTGCCAACACCGGCTATACAAACATCTGTATGATGTCGCTTGAGACCTAACCTCTGCACGCAGGCTTCAGTAATAAAATAAGTCTGGGAAGCATCATCCATCAACGCCCGAACCACCTGGTAGTACCCTGCATTGTCTTTCACTCGGATCAATGCTGTTTTTAACACAACCATAGTGTTATGAATGCTGTCAGTATTGCCTTCTGAGGTACACAATACAACAGTTTCGTCTTCTTTGACACCAGATTCATCCTCAGTTGAACATGCTGGAGTGTTCCTGAGCTTATGTTGTTCTGTTATATGGAGGAGTGTATGGTGGCAGCCATGGCAGAGTTGGCATATGTATTTGGACTTGCATAGTGCAGCGATATGCTGTCCTCGGACACACTTAAAACACAGCCTATGTCCTTGCACACAATTCCATCTGTCATCCACAGATTTCTCGAGGAATGTTTGGCATTTGTCCCTTAGAGCATGGATAACTAGAGATAGCTTGGTGCCTTTGTTGTGAAACCTACATCTAGCGATAGGCAAAATATACGAAAACCGCTACAAAATGTTGCGATATCCATTTGTAAAGACCTTGAGAAATGAGATTTATAGACTATTGAATCTTTTACAATCAATGTACAACATATTCATTTTTATTCATTTTTTAAATTACTGGAAAACTAAAATGCCAAGACAATGTAAACGGAACATGTAAACAAACACATATTTTACACTAAAATGAACGAGAATCGATGGATGCTGGTAATATGTGACAGCGAATCATTCTGCATATGCTTCTTTAAATGTGAGTGATATTTAAATACAATATGCTCACCTATGTAGTAATAATTATGAAACTTCTTTCGCTCGGTGCCCATAAACAGCTGATTAGATCAAGGAATCACTTCACAACATAGAAAGTGATAGGCAATCAGCTCTCTAGTTGTTATCTATGCTCTAAGATTTGTCCAGTGCATGGCAGTCATCACAAGCTGAACACTTCTGTTGTTCACCTCTTTCACGAACAGATAAGAGAGTAGTCTTTGTAATTTGGTGACCATCCAAATTCAATAGGCGCCACTTGTTCATACCCGGCAACCTGCTTCTTGTAGTTTTCTGACCATAACTAGCCTTTTGGGTCGTTACCGTTGCCAACTGGACTTGTTCCTCTGCTCGTGCCTTCCGGTCCGGAAACTTCAGTAGCCTGCAGTAGGATGGAATGTCATCCTCATGCGACATCTCAAATGCCTGTTTTAATGGTGTGACCAGTTTTTTCAAAACAATATTCAAAAGTAAAAAATCCCATTTTTCCACTGGGAAGTCCAGTGCCTTCAAGGCATTCAAATGTTTTTCTAAGCATGCCACAAACATTGTAAGTGCACCCTCACTCCTACTGTCCAATGCGGGTAAATGTAAAATTTTATGAACATGAAGGGTTGCTGTGATGTGTATACTTAAAAACTTTTTCTCAAGCAGACTCCATATGACGTCATAATTGGTTTCTGTTACTGGCACATTGCTGACTAGCTCTCGAACTTCCCCCTTCAGACATCCCAAAAGGTAATGAATTGTTTGTACCTTGGTTAAATGTGGAACATTATCCACCATAGAATTAAACAATTACGCAAAGCCATTCCATTCAGCACAATTACCATTAAAAATTTGTAGCGGCAGCGCAGGCAGCATAGACGCCTCCGGTAAAAAAAAAAAAACCGACTGTGTCTCATGGCGGCATGCATTTTCACCATAAACCCTAACCTCACTGTATGTCACATGTGTGTTATAAATTTTATGTAGCTCACGAAACACGAGTTCGTATGCAGCGAACTGCTCTTTAACTTCATTTATGTTATACGAATAGTCACCTGTTGATTTTGCACACAAAGCACAAAAATTAGCCACCAACTCGTCACGTTTATCAATAACCTCCTGGAAGGTAACTAAGAAATCTTCCATCTTCGAATCGTCTTGGCGAGACGCTTCATACATTCCCGTGCTTCGTCTGTTTTACTTACCAAAAAACTGAATATAACATGCTGCAGCTCTGGAGATTGTGCCACCATTATCTCACTTGGATGTTGTAGACTGCCAAACAGTTTTAACTAGGCCTATGAATAATTAATGTCACCAGTGATGATACAATAATGCACGCATAATCGTTTTCATATCACAATTATCGCCCTGCCAATAAAGCAAGCGCGTTTGGACGTCATGTACAATATGTAAAACCATTCGTGAGCGTGTTGTGACGTTTGTTGAACATTACTAAAACTGTAGAATGTTACTTACACTCGCGTAAATCCGTGTAAATAACTTTAACTGAAAAAGAAAATATTTGTCCGCAATACAACGTAAACGTTCTCGTCCCGGTAATTAAATTTCCGTTAACATCCGGCCCGGAGGACCAAAAATGTTGCCGCCGAACTTGCCTTCAGAATGCAACCGCCGCCATATCCATTTCTTAACTCCCCATCAACTCGCCGCAGCGCTAGAGGTCTATTATACACAGCGTGGAAAAACATCTCAAATTACATAAATAAAACAGACAGATATCACTAGCGCCAACACGTACCAATAACTTATTTACAAACAAAATTCTGAAGAAAACAAAAGAAGTACAAATAATAGATAAATTCATATTGAAACTCAAAACGTGCGTTGTTGCACTACCAAAATCTTTAATAATATTTAGTACCTGCAAGTAATAATGAAAAAAAAAGTAAAATTAAAAATTTTAAGTAACCCGAACATAAAAATACCTTAAAAAGGGTGCATATATATTTTTTATATTTTATCTCTTGACCTTTTAATTTAATTGAAAGTTAGCATTAATATTTTGATGATGAGCGTTGTCACGTCAGGAGACTACTAGTTAAATTAAATTTAAAAAAAAATTGAACGTAAATAAAAATAATATTGATAATGATTAGAGATGATGGTTTATAACGGGAAAACTTGAATATTTGCTGGATGTCAACGTACGAACAGCTTACCAGAAGATTACTGGCTTTAGCTTGTACTTGTAGCTGTTACCCTATTTGACTGATCCATTAAGAATCCAGATATTGTAATATTTGATGCCTGTTATTGGTCGTCATAGACAGCTACGTTGGGTCAGAAGTATATCACCGAATCATTTACACTATATGAACTTAGTAGACCTTGTAAGATTGATTGATGTTCAAAACTACGTTCATGCGTACAATTCGAAATTAGTTCGTATTATATATTTTTATACTTATGTATAACTAATTATACTTCTTCACATAGTGGTCCCCTGACTTGACGACTCTCATCATCAAAATATTAATAGGTACTTTTAACTTCATTAAAATGCCAAGAGAGAAATTTTATTATTTTAATTTTAAGAGTTTAATTTATGTCGGGGGTTGCTTAAAATTTTTAATTTTTTTTATTAAGATTGAAATAATATTTTAAACAGGCATTCTGAACTTTCTGTATGCGGTGTTGTTGTGTTTTAATAATATTTGTAAACAATCCTGCACAGTAATTAAAAGACGACAGTACTGTTATAAGTTTGAGACATAAACTTTATATGTGGGCAATTCCCATGAGTTCTTTGGGATAGAGGTCTTATAATTAGAAATAAAAGAGTCAAATTAAGTACTGGATTTAATAGCTCACAAAGCTACGAAATACACAAAACAGTAATCAACTATAACTCTTACAACACAATTTGTTATGCACACAATTGCTCCTGTGTCACAGACACGTTAATTAGCTTGGACAATTAAAGCACAAAAAAAAGTCTACCAACAATTAATTGAAAATTACAAATCACAATAAAATTCAGTCATATATCCAATCAACAGGCTTTCAAATAGGGACAATGTACAACCTTATCAGTCCGAAGTGGTGATGGCTCACCATGTGCTGCGCAGCACACCGATTGCACCGCTGTCTTCACTCTTGAGGTCTTCGGTTCGACTCCCGTCGCGCACCTCCTCTTCGCCTGTCAGACCGCCGCAGCAGTCCTCTTGATTCGCCCAACACTGCTCCGAAGGTAGCCGCCTGCCGCCTCACAGTAGACTCTGACGTCACCAAGATGTCTTCACCAGTCTCTCTCCACAGGCGTAGCACCTTCCTCTAGCACTACCAATAGCGAACTCTCCCAATTTGTCGATTCGGAGCTTTTATACTTGGCCAAACAGTCGGGTCTTCCCCGCATTACAGGGGTCTAAAATTAGACATTTCAGTGTTATAAGTTTTAGGACACAAAACTTTTCGCATGGGCAATTCCCATGAGTTCTTTGGGATAGAGGTCTTATAATTAGAAATAAAAGAGTCAAATTAAGTACTGGATTTAATAGCTCACAAAGCTACGAAATACACAAAACAGTAATCAACTATAACTCTTACAACACAATTTGTTATGCACACAATTGCTCCTGT